>OX369302.1:2570200-2830200 GCA_947284805.1 Coleophora flavipennella
TTTCGCGTTTATAATATTAGTAGGATTAGGTACTGTTTTCACGATAGAACAAAAACAAAAAAGCTTTTAAAATCACGTTTCTTGTACGGGGGCCCCTTAATTTCCCTCTTTTTAAATTCATCATCATTACAGCTCATATACGTCCCCACCGAAGGGCTCGAGCCTACCCTGAATCAGGGCGATTAGGCCTTAGTCGATCACGCGGGCCCAGTGCGGGTTGGTCGACTTCACACACAACCTTCGAGTTTCTTCGCAGGCGTGTGCAGGTTTCCTCACGATGTTTTCCTTCACCGTTAAAGCAATCGGTAAGTATGTACGTAAGTTTTTGAAAAACTCATTGGTACATTGGCCGTCCAGATTTGAACCCGGTACCTCTGGTTAGATGGACCGAGTCGTTACCGGTTGAGCCACCGACGCTTTTTAAATTATTTGTCAGTAAAATAAAACATGTTCTAATGAAACAGAACAAGTCTTGTAGTACAACTTTGCTAAAATCAACAAAAATTAAATTTTACAGCTACGCTGTGTATACTTTCTCGCGAAACTTTCACTATCTGGCGTCGCGCAGTCTGTTTTACACAAATCAACAATAAAAATTTCACGCGAAACCTTCACTATCTGGCGTCGCGCAGTCTGTGTTAAACAAATCAACAATAAACATTTCATTACGCTTTACTTGGCGTTTTGGTTCTTCGTTCATTATGCGTACGGCCAAGGAGTGGAATTCCCTGCCGGCGTCTGCGTTCCCCGATTCGTATAATTTAGGAATCTTCAAGATGAGAGTGATTACGCACTATTTGAGTTTGCGTGTTACATCGTCAGCTTCATCGGCACTTACCATAAGGTGAGGTGCAGCCAAACGCACTCAAATTTTTAATTTAAAAAAAAAAATTTGGGAAAGAATAAAAGTATACGGTAGATTATGAAAAATTTACAAATTATTTCGATTTATAAGTACCGTTAACAGATTATGAATTTACAAATTATTTCAATTTGTAAGTATACCGTTAACAGATTATAAAAAAAATACAAATTATTTCGATTCGTAAGTACCGTTAACAGATTATGAAAAATTTACATATTAATTCGATTTGTATGGGATGTACCTTATCCAGATTTTTGCTGGAAAAATGAACTCGCAGTGTAGTACGCTTTCTTAATAGTTATTAATAAAGTTTCATTTTAATTGTTAGAGTCTAAATACTTGACTACTGCGTATAGATAGACCATACAGAATCGTAACAGCCAGTTTTGAGTAAAAAAGGGAAGAGTTAATAAATACATACTGCCGTATGTTTCCGAGGAACGGCTTATATTAATAGCAACATAATAGAAGATATTGAAGATTAGATATCTGTACGAGCTTTTAATTCAGTTCAAGTCCACGAGACGAGTTCATGCTGTACATTCACGGGTCGTGCGCTATGGTATACCCCCTAGTGTATGTAAATACGTTAAACGAAACGCGTAAGCGCCATGAATTTCTTGGCGTTTACGACGTTTTGGTCGAGTTATACTCGCACGCCCCGCCTTTCGTTACGTGAATCACTCATCTCATCAGAATATGGTAAGTAACGATGATGCCGAAGATGGATGAGGGCTCACCAACATTCCCCAACGCAATGGGGAACTGGCTATCTTTCCTTTAAGCCGGAACACATCAATGCTGTTAACATTGATGTTTGGCGGCAAGACTTAGATAAGATGGTGGTAGCTAGCTAGGCCAACTTAGAAAATGCTCTTCCACCAACCAAACCGAGTCTTACAAAGTTAGACTCTGCTGAGCATCGAACCCGCGACCTCCTGATGTGAAGCTAATGGACTTAACCATTACGCCACGGAGGTTCAAAAGTGTTTGAAATTATGAGCAAACCATTAAAGGTATTGTGTGAGCTAGGTGGGTACTCACCTGATCAACCAAGTGTTCCTCCACAACACCCTGCTGTCGCGACTCGAACACGACGACGCGACACACACAGTTGCCGGGGGCGTAGAACTTGCGGAGGATCTGTACGACGATTCTTTTGTTTCCTTACCACCGAATTATATGTTGTAAAAACAAGGTCGTCTTAGATAAGATACGAAAGGTATAGTATTTTAATGAAGAGAGAAAAATAAGATCAGTATGCGAGCATTTTGTTTTCCTACCCAAAACTGAGTTTTGTGTTCCGTGAAAATACGATACCAAAGGTTTATTTTTCTAAATAAAATTGGTACCAATCGCTAGTCAGAAAGGAAAAGTAACGCAGTTAAGAAAAATGCGGTTAAACTATGCTGACATCAAAAACTGCTAAAAAATTTAAATAAAGACCGAATAACAATATCACGTCACAGAATTTTTGATTTATTTGCAATCTGAACATAATACCTAATATGATGCTGCAATTTTTTTCGTTAATGTTGTACTTCAAGGTCACCCGAAGGGCCATGGAGCGTGCTATGCTCGGAGTTTCTCTGCGTCATCGAATCAGAAACAAGGATATCCGTAGGAGAACCAAAGTAACCGACATAGCTCTCAGAATTGCTAAACTTAAGTGGCAATGGGCGGGGCACATAGCTCGTAGAACATATGGCCGCTGGAGCAATAAAGTTCTCAAGTGGCGAACGCGTACCGGAAAACGTAGCGTAGGTGGACCGATGACCTGGTAAAGGTTGCAGGAAGCCGCTGGATACGGGTAGCACAGAACCGGTCGTCGTAGAAGTCCTTGGGGGAGGCCTATGTCCACCAGTGGACGTCTTTCGGCTGATATGATGATGATGTTACACTTCATCTCTTTGGCTTGCGATAGGTCCCCATTTTATTTACAGCCATGAAAGTTGGCTATAGTTTTTTCACGGAACGGAAGGGGTGCCGACCGACCCTTAAGAGGAGTGTATTCCTACAGCGCAGCGCTCCTTACAAACTTACCTAAACAGGGTGTAAAAAAATTAGTGTAGGACCCGTTAACTGGGGGTTCTACTCGTCACAATTTTCCCCAAATAACCCATAGTCAATTCTCAAAAAAAAAAATAGCCTATCCTTATATTATGTAAATAATATGCACTAAATTGGTCGATCAGCTGACCGATTTATATAATATTTTTTTTCGATTTTAGCAAAGTCATGCAGTGTTCACCTGGGTAATGTTGAGTATCTTGGTGCCCTTAGGCTTGTAGTGCAGATAGCTGTCCTGATACAGCTGGTCTCCGCTGACCAGGATCTGGTCCAGGGTGGTCTGGCACCAGCGGCAGATGTCCTCCACCCGGGACATGGCTACTGCCATCACGCAACACGCTAGGGCCTAAGCAAACGATGGTTAATCTGTTAGGTTTTACCGCCGTAGACCATCAGGTAGCGCTGGATCTTAATAAAAACTCATAAAGCGAAAACTTCCAAAAACTACATTTTGTTCTGATTGTGTTCGTGTCACCGACATGTGACGTCACTGTCTTTGACGAACTAATTTTGAGATAAATTTAAAATTAGAAAAATAGCGGCCAGCGCCTAGCCTTCCGAAATACACGAGTTGTCAACGAGAAGTAAATCATAGATACCTGGTATCCCCTCGAACCGTAGGGGAACTTATTGCAAGCCATGCTGTGCTGAGCCGATAGGAACTGGCTCCCGTCGTTCAGCACCAACCATCCACTTGTGTTGCGTGTACCTGTCGAAAGTATAAATATATTTTGAGTCATAACATTATATTCTTAGCACCACTAACCTAAGCTTTGGTTAACGTGAAATCGTCTAAAAGACGACCACTACAGGATATTAAAAAATCCAAGTTGGTCAGTTTTTATTTGTTCAAGAGTTGTAGCGAATGTAAGGGTACGAATCTACGGACGTGCAGCTGCAAGAGTCACGAGTTGTAGCGAATGTAAGGGTACGTATCTACGGACGTGCGGCTGCAAGTCACGAGTTGTAGCAAATCTAAGGGTACGTATCTACGGACGTGCGGCTGAAGAAGTTACGAGTTGTATCGAATGAATGGGTACGTATCCACGGACGTGCGGCTGCAAGAGTCACGAGTTGTAGCGAATGTAAGGGTAGGTATCTACGGACTAGAAGCTGCGAGTCACGAGTTGTAGCAAATGTAAGGTTACGTATATACGGACGTGCGGCTGAAGGAGTTACGAGTTGTACCGAATGTATGGGTACGTATCTAAGGACGTGCGACTGCAAGTCACGAGTTGTAGCGAATGTAAGGGTACGTATCTACGGACGTGCGGCTGCAAGAGTCACGAGTTGTAGCGAATGTAAGGGTACGTATCTTCGGACGTACGGATGCAAGAGTCACGAGTTGTAGTGAATGTAAGGGTACGTATCTACGGACGTGCGGCTACAAGAGTCACGAGTTGTAGCGAATGTAAGGGTACGTATCTACGGACGTGCGGATGCAAGAGTCACGAGTTGTAGTGAATGTAAGGGTACGTATCTACGGACGTGCGGCTACAAGAGTCACGAGTTGTAGCGAATGTAAGGGTACGTATCTACGGACGTGCGGCTGAAGAAGTTACGAGTTGTATCGAATGAATGGGTACGTATCCACGGACGTGCGGCTGCAAGAGTCACGAGTTGTAGCGAATGTAAGGGTAGGTATCTACGGACGTGAAGCTGCAAGTCACGAGTTGTAGCAAATGTAAGGTTACGTATATACGGACGTGCGGCTGAAGGAGTTACGAGTTGTACCGAATGTATGGGTACGTATCTAAGGACGTGCGACTGCAAGTCACGAGTTGTAGCGAATGTAAGGGTACGTATCTACGGACGTGCGGCTGCAAGAGTCACGAGTTGTAGCGAATGTAAGGGTACGTATCTTCGGACGTACGGATGCAAGAGTCACGAGTTGTAGTGAATGTAAGGGTACGTATCTACGGACGTGCGGATGCAAGGGCCACGAGTTGTAGCGAATGTAAGGGTACGTATCTACGGACGTGCGGCTACAAGAGTCACGAGTTGTAGCGAAAGTAAGGGTACGTATCTACGGACGTGCGGATGCAAGAGTCACGAGTTGTAACGAATTTAAGGGTACGTATCTACGGACGTGGGGCTGCAAGAGTCACGGCTGGTCAGAAACGGACCTGATTCGTTTATACGATGTAGTTTAAAAAAAAACACAATCTCTCTTATCGTGTAGCACAATAAATTAAACGTGCTATCTAAGGAACAGACGGCGGTTGCCTGGTGTTGCACTTGTCCACAATGTAACATATTTAATAAAAACTTGACTCCGTAAAACCATTACCCTTCTTTTTTGGAAGTCGGGTAAAATGTACCTCACAGGATCAAGACAAGTCTAACGATACCTCGCACTCTTAAATCCATCAGGCCGTTTAGAAGATACTAGCTGTTCCCCGCGGCTTCACCCGCGTGTACAGCGTTTCTATGACTTTTCGAGGGTGCGCAGTGCGCGAGCCGCCCGAGCATGAAAAAAGTAGCCTATATGTTAATCCAGTTCCTAATCTGTCTACCCACCAAATTTCAGCCAGATCCGTTCTGTAGTTTTTGCGTGAAGGAGTAACAAACATACACACTCACAAACTTACGCCTTATTAATATTAGTGTGAAAAGTGATGTGATTGTGGAATAAAGAAAGATATATACATTAGACCTGAAAACAATACACTCCTTTTTTTGTGGGCAGTCGTGTAAAAATAATAAATTGTACGGCTGCCCGCACTAAACTTTCTAGACAATATTATTATAATTTTATTTTTCATACAAAAATACAAAAATTTAAATAATTTTGATGAATACTTATTGCATGGCCAAATCTATACTTCAATAACAATTCAAAAGCTCCAACCATTTGTAAGTAAATTGCAAATTTAATTTCATTTGTAGAATAATAATGTAATAGATAAACATAAGCAACTCCGACGTGCAAAGTTTCATCAAAATCGTTTGAGCTGTTTTAGAGAGAAAAAAAAACAGTGTTTGTTGTATGACAGCTACTATTTGGTTTGACGCTATAAAGAAACTTTTGATAACCCCTCGATAAAATAATTTAAGACTCATAAGGTCTAAGTTTCGGAGGCTCCAGCCAGAGCTAAGTGTGACGGACGGACGCATGGACGCACGCACGCACGCACGGACGGACGGAATTATGGTATTCGGTTTTTCGGTATGTGTTAATGATAGAACACATTTTCACGAAAATTAGAAAAAAAAATTTTTTCGCGACATCAATACTTCCTCTACCCTACCTGTTTAAGTACCGTACTACGGAGGTCGAGAAAATAAAAAAAAGAATGACAATTTTTCTTTTTTTTTAAATTAAAACGTCAATGTTTCACTGGTAACCATTTACTTTTAGACTAAAGACTTTACATATAGAGGATTCTAAACAATAATATTTTATGCAGAAATATGTTATATAAGGGGAGGTAGATACGAGAAGGTTACATGCGTCCAAAAAGTGAAGCAAATAAAATGATGCCAATTGGCATCTCTTTCCGTAGTAGCATTCGGTGCAACGACGGAAGCGAACTACCCATAATATTGTGTGTGAAAAAGGGTTCGATTTTCAAATGTTGTTTGTTAGTGCTTAACCCATCTATGATTTAACAGATCTCTGATTTTATGTTAATTTTTTCCTACCTTTATCTCGATTATGCAAACAGTTATTACATTTATGAATTAGTTACAGGCTCTATGATCTGGAATTGAAGCATTGTCGATAGCACAGTATATATATTAGTACTAACGTATAGTATGGACACTCCCTGCCGCTCTCTAAATTCGACCTCACCCCCCCGTCACTCAGATTGGATGTAGATTGGGTACCAAACGTAAAGGACGAGCTACGCAAGCGCGATAAACGTCACTTATATTCACTTTGCGCGCCGCTGTGATTTCGTACACCGGAATAAAAAGCAACTAGTTACCGAACGTAAAGGACGAACTACGCATGCGCGATTAACGTCACATATTTACTTTGCGCGCCGCTCACCGCTCGACTCCATTAGGCGGCCGCGGCGTCTCAGCATGCCTCGTATCATGATTGGCTGACCACCAATATTATACGACCAAATCTAAGAACAATCAGTTCCTATGAATCTTCATACTAGCTGTATCTTTTTTTTTAGAAATGTAGTTCCTTTATGTTTTTCATATGTCAGATGTCAGTTTGTTATTGTGGCTTGTGAGATATTTTGTTCGTGATTGATTGTTTGTAATAATTTGATTAGATGGTGTGAAAGTATGAGTTGTATAGAAATATCTAGTGGTGTGATATTATAAAATGTGATCTCGGAATTATAGATTGAGATTGACTATTATTGTATGTTGCTAAATGAGATTGTTTCACGGACAAAAGCTCCAGTGTTTGAAGAACAAATGAACAATGTTATCCATGTAAGTTAATTAATCATGTAAGATAACTGTTGATTGTTGCTTGCAGCACAGTATATATATCTTGCAGTGTGCATGCAGTAATTAACTAACAAACATTTCGTGACCAATACCGCCGGTGTGATTCAACCCTACCTAAATTCTTGCCTATAGATACGTCAGTTATAATTATGTATATCATTTCTCGCTCGTTTGTATGGAGTGTCCGGGGTGTGGTCGATAGATCACTGTACGCGTCTCGTCATGGTCTTGTCCAGTGAGCGCTGTCGCTCAACCGATCTACATAGTTGTATGACAACGACTATATATTATGTACTTTCTAATTCCTAAACAAACTCGATGGTATAGTACATTGTAATTCATTAGAGCCTCTCAACAAGTCGGTCTTAGAATGAACATGGACAAGACGAAAATTATGTCATACCTACTCCTCTGAAGGTTGGAGGCTCTACACTTTACACTCGAAGTTGATACCGAATATGTATACCTGGGACAAACGGTCCAGTAAGGTAGGTCCAACTTCGAGAAAGAGATCGGCTGGGCAGCGTTCGGGAAGCTTCGCAATATCTTTACGTCCCAGATACCGCCGTGTCTTAAGACCAAGGTCTTCGACCAGTGTGTGTTGCCAGTGATGACATACGGAACTAAGACATGATCGCTTACTATGGGCCTCATAAGAAGGCTCAAGGTCACCCAAAGGGTAATGGAATGTGCTATGCTCGGAGTTTCTCTGCGTGATCGAATCAGAAACGAGGAGATCCGTAGGAGAACCAAAGTAACCGACATAGCTCTCAGAATTGCTAAACTTAAGTGGCAGTGGGCGGGGCACATTGCTCGTGTAACAGATGCCCGTTGGGGCAGTAGTTTTCGAGTGGCGACCACGCACCGAAAAACGTAGTGTGGGCAGGCCTCCCACTCGGTGGACCGATGACGTGGTGAAGGTCGCGGGAAGCCGCTGGATGCGGGCAGCGCAAAACTGGTAGTCGTGGAATCCTTGGGGGAGGCCTATGTCCAGCAGTGGACGTCTTTCGGCTGATATGATGATGACGATGACATTATAGTTGGATCGATTACTAAGTGTATTTTAAATACATATCACGGCCACATTTCATTTGAGACTGTCATTAGGTGATAACAATTAAATGTTTGGAGAGATCATGGCATGATGTTTTTCGCAGTAAGGCCGATTGGTTGCTTTTGTAACAGATGCTCAGTTGTAACACATCCCTCATAGTTGGGTATCAGCTGGAATATGGCCTTGATATTTGAAATGTACTATGCGATACCTTCGTCAGCTTTACAACCAAAATTATAAGTGGATTCTTTGTCCAAGCTCAGAGTAGCCGTAACTCTTCTCTTGCTTTTTGACGTGTGTGGCTTATCCGACATTGCGACGCCGGCGCCCTAGGGTATAATCCATATAGCCGTAATACTATTTATTTTTGAATATATTTGTTTTGTAGTGGTCCATTCTAAAAAAAATAATGTCAATGTAAAGCATAAATAAACAATTTTCTTTTCAGTTCTCTTTTGAAGGAAGATCTTATAACCTTGGTGTCTACGGTACATACAACGCGTCCATTTTATACAAATGAGGTACGTAGAAATAAAAGAGCCTTTATATCATAATCTCCAGATGTAACATTAAATCTCTTTTTCAAGCTTTTGCACATTTATTGGAACGATTTTTTTACCTCTATGCTTTTGCTATGAAATCTTACCTGACTAGGTGTGCTCTTGCCAAAGAATTTGTGCACCAGCAGAAACAGTGTCGGCTACCATATAAATCTATGGTCGGCTATTAAAAAATGTTCAAGCAAATAATAGCGCGCGCCGCTATTTTGTATGAACTCGTTCCAAAAAAGATCCCAAAGTTCTTTGCAAACTGCAACTCCATAGGCGGGTGATTTCGTTTGAGACCAGTAATCTACTTGGTGAGGAACCAGCGAGCTGTGCGGTAGTATTGTTCATAATACTTCGATGTAATAAACTTTTATAGCTAGCTCTTGCCCATTGTTATACAATGGTTCTCATCGCCACACGAGAAATAAGCTCGGCATTCATAAGGAATGGATCAACTACACCTTTATTTTAAATTGTATCATCCTGCCGTCCAACATTGTTTTTTTTAATGAAACATTTGAGTGCGTTTGGCTGCACCTCACCTGGTGGTAAGTGCCGATGCAGCCAAGGATGCAACACGCAAGCTCAAATAGTGCCTATTCACTTTCGTCTTGAAGATTCCTAAATTATACGAAGTTGTAACGAGACGAGTCTAGACTTGTTCTAACAAGATCTTTAATACTCTGGAATTGGAATGTACGAACATCCATCTTCTTCTCCTTTATAGTTCCGTACCTACGCGGCAACGGGACCCTATTAATCCACACAGTCGTCCAACGCCTTTGATAATCACGTCATCGCGACATGACTAGTCAGTGATCACAGTGCCAAGGGTTAAAAATTAAAGAAAATGCCATCACGTAGAAAAATGGCTTCAATAGTGTAAAGTCGATATTTGAAGGTACCTTATGTCTCTGATTAAGAATCCGTTGTCAGAATAAAAAAATGGCAGCCATTTTGAATTTTTAGTTACTGAACTGATTGCGTCCAAAATCGATATCTGATCTTGTCCCTGAGGTCCCTTATCACGAAAAATCAAATCAAATCAGAATTGAAAACAGTGGCCGCCATTTAGAACTTTTTAGTTACTGGACCGATTGCCTTCAAAATCGATAACTGAAGATCCCCGATGTATCTGATAACGATTATTATTTTTATCAGTATATTTGTTTACGCGCACCAACTAACTAAATATAAATAGTTAAGTTTTATTATGAATGTAATTATCTGGATTAATAAATTCTTTTAGCATTATTTTATTTTATTTAGATAGTTTTTATTTAGAGAAACTTTTCGCCGTCTAAGATTTGAATCAAGTTAAAAGTTTTTATAATAATTACACGTTTCCAAAATGGACTAAAAGTAATAAAATAATGTGTACTATGATTTGTAGAATTTAAAACTAAAAATTTAGGAAGCATGTTTGTTTGTATGTTTGTAAACTCTTTATTGCATTTAAAACAAATAATGTGTTAACAAAAGAATAATAATATAGCAAAGGCGGACTTATCCCTTTCGGGATCTCTTCCAGTCAACCTTGGAATGCTGAAAGGACTTCAGAGCATACGGTCAGGTAAAGTTTACGAGTAAAAAAAAACAATCATAATTGTCTCTAGTATATTAATATATACAGAGATAACTAAACCCATACAAAATATATACTTATATATAATAAATACATACTTTACATACATATTATAATATATTTAGCTTAAGGGAGGAGGATTAAGGTAATGTTTTTTGAGTGCAGTCTTAAATGCAAGGAGCGAGGGGCACATTCTGATATTCACTGGTAATGAATTCCATAGGCGCGCAGCTTGGACAGTGAAAGAATTGGTGTACGTCTTCGAGCAGTGAGAAGGAATAACGAGCGCACGATTCTTGCTGGTTCGGAGACGGCATTCCATTGACGTACATAAGTTGAACCTCTCTCGGAGATACTCGGGAGCCGCAGGGTTAAACAAGGCATTGAATAGAAGAGAAAGGATATGGATGTTCCTGCGCTGACGGATAGATAGACAAATAAGTTTATTACGGTATTCCGAGATGTGATCAAACTTCCGCAGTCCAAAAATGTATCTGATGCATTGGTTCTGGAGACGCTCCAGCTTCAGAACGAGTTCAACAGACGGATCGAGATAGCGACATCACCGTAGTCAAGAAGGGGAAGCAAAAGTGAGCGAGTTAGCAAAAGCTTGGTCTCAAAAGGAAGGAAGTTCTGTAGGCGTTTTAAAGAGTGGAGGGAGGCGAATACTTTTCGGCTCACTTCGCAAATTTGTGGAGACCAGGATAAGTTTTGGTCCATGATGATGCTTAGATTTTTGGCAGTGGGAGACAAAGGAAGAACAGTGTTATTAAAGACTAGGTTAGGCATTACCATGGCCCGAAACTTGGAAAACAAAGTGATTGACCCCGATCACTATTGCCTGGGTCTTGGAAGCATGTTTTTCGACCATTCAGCGATAGTGCGAAGGTCAGCGTTGACTATGCTGATGGCCTCGGAAAAGTTACACAGAGGAACGGAAGAATAAATTTGGAAATCATCAGCATAAAGATGATAAGAAGACCGAAGAGAGCTGGTGATGCTATTAATGAAGATAGAAAATAAAGTAGGGGAGAGTACGCCTCCCTGAGGGACACCAGAATCAATCGTACACCAGTTGGAGGACTTGTCATCCATCTTAACTAATTGCGAACGATTAGAGAGATATGACCGGAACCAGGACAGGGCTGCTGAGGACAGGTTGAAGGAATCAAGGACGCCTATAAAGATATGGAAGTCAACCGTGTTAAATGCACTGTTAAAATCCAGGAGGATTAGTAGCGTGAGTTCCTTATTTTCAATATTGTGTCGCATATCATCTGCAATTTTAACCAACGCTGTCACGGTACTGTGTCCTGGTCGGAACCCTGACTGAAAGTGTGACAGTAGAGAATTACTTCGGATGTGATCTGACAGACGTTGGTGTACGAAATGTTCGAGAACTTTCGACAGCACGGGAAGCTTGCAAGACTTAGGTCAATTATCCATTCGCCCCTCGTTTTATGCTTTAAATCTTACGAATTATTTTATTACTTTTAAGTCTCTTTTAATAACGAGTTACATACATTAAGTTACTTTTAAACAGACTTCCAAAAGGGAGGAGGTTCTCAATTCAAATGTATGTTTTTTTTTTGTGTGTTACCTCAGAACTTTTGACTGGGAGAACCGATTTTTATGATTCTTTTTTATTTGAAAGCTAGTGCTTTTCGTGTGGTCCCATATAAATTTTATCAAAATCGGTGTAGTACTTTATTAGAAAATTAACAAAAACCAAAAATAATAATGCAAAAATTTACTAAGTTGTTGCGATGGAAGTGAGTTCGGAATCGTGGTTATGGACTTCAAGGACCCTCAGATATCGATTTTGGAAGCAACCCATTGCTTCCAAAATCGATATCTGAGGGTCCTTGCAGATCAAAATAATCGGTCCAATAACTATATATAGTTTTAAATGGCGGCCACTTTCTTCAATTATGACTTCGGATTCGTGATAAGGGACGTCAGGGACTTCCAGATATCGATTTTGGAAGCAATCGGTCCAGTAACTAAAAAATTCAAAATGGCTTTTCATTCTGACAACGGATTATAGAATATAATATTAATTATGTCATATTCGTACAACAACACCCTAATAATACCTATAAAATGATCCATATCAGGATCTTTAAGGCGAGAGTAAATAGGCATTATTTGAGTTTGCGTGTAACATCAGGTGATATGTCGTCAAAAGCACTTAATTTTTTTTTAAAGTATCGATATTGCTACAATATAATATTAATATATTAATATTGATAGTAAAAACAAATCAAAAGAAGAAAATGAGCCGTGCATGAATGATTGATAACAAAAATGCGACGTTACGGCCCTTAATATATGGGCCCACCGCACCATACATCTTTTGGAATGTGATAGGTGGCCGGTTGAAATTTATGTGATAATATGAAGGATTTACGAACAATAATAAAAATAAAATAGTGAAAAATCGTATTTTAGAAGGTTTTTTTTCGTTTTTTCGTTATACATAATAGCGCGATAGTTGGTGTGATTATAGTACTAACTAAATAAATAATAAAAGAAGTCCGAACTGAATAATACAATTCGGCATTATACTCTCTAGTTTATTTTTAAGATCCTGACATTACGTATTTCCTGTCTTCTTTATAAGAATCTAAAGAGCATAATACATAAGTAATAGTACATTACTGCAGCGGCCAGCAAAAGAGGCATTGCAGGACGAGCGTCTAAATGTGGGCCGCACACATACGTAAGTCCATCATTGCCTAGTTGTGGCCAAAGCTTGTACAGTACTTTTCTCAAATAATGCGCGGAAATTAAAACTTCAATAATCACTTTTCAAAATCAATGACGAACAACAATAATTTTTCACGCACCAATGTTCATTTGTTTTTTTTTTCAATAAACAGCGTTTTACAAGTCAGTCCGAAATTTAAATAAAACCTTTGATAAGTTACCTCCTTGGTTGCCATGTTTCGGAGTAAAATATAGTTCCATTTTTAAATTACACGACATATATGAGTTTATTTGGCCGCTAAACACAACAGATATAGATTTCCATACAACTTTTGCCGGCCGCTGCTCGCATGTATTTGGCCATTACAGCAATTTCGATTTATCTCGAAGAAGGTTGTCAAAATAATGCTCAAAGGAGTTGGCTTGGCTACTGCCCCAAGCATGAATGAAAATCGTAAATTATCATGTATTATTTCATTCATTTAGAAGTTTCTATACAAGAAACTTCTCAATAACACATAGTAATCATATATTTAGTGATTAATTACTATGTACTTATTAATCTCATAGAACTTTCAGGAAATAATTAACAAATTAAAAGTTTTTTTTTGTTTCTTTTGTTAGAGCACTTATTATAGTAGGAGTTCTAGTTTTTGATTTTCAGAATTATGAAATAACGAAAAGTTCGTGAAAGTTTTTTCATGCGGACTACTGAAATTTAGCTATTCAGCGTCACATCTTAGCAGGTACTGTGTTTATACATTACTGGGGCAGTCGCCCATACTTCATCAAGCCATGTCATTTCTAAGCATGTTTGAGAAAGCGATATTTTATTACTTATTTACTCACAGACCATGCGAAACTATAGGAGTTCCTCGTTGACTACGGAACCCTTAGAATTATCTACGAGCACTTTTGTATGGAGAGTCATTCCTTACCTTTATATTTAGAATCGTCTTTATCGCTGTTGTCTTTAGCGACAGTGGAGTCCATGCACTCGCCAATGACTCGTCCAGGTGAACACTTGCGGTCTCCTTCATCGGCTCGACGCTGACGCCCGTCCAGACCCACCTGGTGAAAGATACTTTACAATTTTAGCCTGCTATAAATTATTACATTTCTTATGTCAAGTTTTTGAAGAGCACAACAGGCTCGGCTACTAGTAGACCTGTGAATTCTACTTCGTCTGCAAAGTGTGGCACAGATATAACCGCTACAGTTAAACTCTGCCGCTCTACGTTAGCATGTTTCGTGTATTGTTTCTTGGTTAATTGTCATATTTTATTTTAAACAATTTCAATTATTGCTTGCACAATTATTTATGTTACAATTTGTTTGCTTTCAGACACTAAGTAGGTATTTCTTGTTCTTTTGATACCGTTTTATTTTTCCGTTAAATTACTAATTAAGGAACACAAAAAAGATACTACAACCTATAATGACCAATATTAAATAAATGATTGAAAACACTAAGCCGCTAAAAAGAAAACACAATCTTTAATGTTCAATTTTATTATTATTTTTTATTCACAATTGGTAAACCCTTGACAACATCTCACCTGACGGTAAGTGATGACATTGCCGAAGATGGAAGCGGGCTCACCAAGATTCCCCAACGCAATGGGGAACTGGCTATCTTATCTTCAAGCCGGCATACATTAATGATATCAACATTGATATTTGTGCGGCAAGAATTAGATAAGATGGTGGTAGCTAGCCAGGCGGGCTTAAAAAATGCCCTACCACCAACCAAACCAAGTCTTACAACTGACCCCGCCGGGAATCGAACCCGCGACCTCCTGTGTAAATAAATATTAAATAAATAATTGAAAACGCTAAGCCTTGAAAAATTCGACTTCAATTACAACAACCAAGTTTAATTTTTTGTATTTTTGACGAGATAACATCTTATAAATTGATGACACGGGCTGCATTCACGAAAAAGTGTGACGTCATTATCACGTTACGCCAGTGTGACGTCATTGTCGCTTTACGCCAGTGTCACTTCATTGTCGCGTTACGCCTGAACCGAGCGTGAAAGCGAGAGTTGTACTTGTACTTGGACGGACGGACGGACGAACCGTCAAACAAGTGTGTCAATGGATTAAAAGTACTAGGCTTCCAGGACCTTACAAGAGGTATTCCAATGCGGTCGATTCTCTGTGAGGAAAACACGTATCTGTGTGTATCAATGGATTAAAAGTACTATGCTTCCAGGACCTTATAAGAGGTGTTCTAATGCGGTTGATTCTCTGTAAGGAAAACACGTATCTGTGTTCAAAGTGTGTGTAAGAGCCTTCGCAATAGCCACTTGCCACGGCCGACTAGATTGTACCTAATCGAGTTAGTTGGTCACGACGACGTGCATCTGGATGGCCATAAAACACACAAGGCTTGTGACACGTTACCACGTAAAATTATTTTCTGTAAAACGACTTCACATACATCGTTTTTTTTTTGTTTTTGTTAATTTCCTAGAAAAGTACTGAACCGATTTTGATTAATCTATAGGACCCATCTGAAAGTATATATTCTTTCAAATTAAAAAAAATCCATATCGGTTCGTAAATAGCTGAATTCTGAGGTAACAAACTTTTGAAGTCGGCTGATAAATAAGTTTTTATTGTTTACCAAAAACATGGTCACCGCAGTAGGCTAGGCCTGTACCGTGGGGTTAAACAAAAAAAATACCAGGTTGTGTATTTTACTCCGAAAAATACAAAGTCTACTGAGTGTCCTTCTTATTGCGGCAGCACAGGACAAACGAACCTTACCTTTAGTACTTTTCAGAGCCCCGCAATGAAATGACTGGGCCCTTTATGATCTGGGAATATCAACTGAGAATATTTGGGCTGATTGCAATCTGCCGAATAATTACGATCTGCCGCCGAAATATACATGACATAAAATGAAATGCACGATAACTTTATTAAACTTTAGTGAATATATTAACCTTGCTGGTAGCAGGCACGACGCCATGCAACGACTTCTTGATCAGCGGAGGGTCAGCTTTGAACTTTTTGATAGGTCGCACCGTCACTCCCAAAGAGTAGAAGTGGAACTCTTGCCTCGCGCGACACTCCGGCTTGTAGTTGTCAAGGATACTGGGGGGAGGAGGGAGGTGGAATAGAAATGATTGACAACGCTAAAAACCTTAAAAACTTGACTTAAAACGTAGTAAAATATTTCTGATTTTTTTTGTTAATTAAAATACTCTAAGTCCAACCTAGAAAAGCATCACCTACCGAATAAAAAAATAATCGGTTCAAAATTTGCGAATACACACACACACAATAAAAATCAGCCAAGCGCATGTAAAGTGAATACTTGAAAACTGCTTGTATCAGGATATCCTCAATCGTTTTCCTAGGTCCAATAGTTCAGAAACACCGGGAACACGTTGGGAACGAGTAAGGCGAGCATTATCTTACCTACATTTGGAAAGCACTAATTCATTTTAAAAGATCAATTCAGTGATACTCCCCACACACCCACACACGAAGGGGTTTACAAAAAAATGTAAAATCACACTTTTACTTGTATAAGATACATTCTTAAAAAACTCCAAAATAACTTCATTTTTAGGGTTCCGAAGTCAACAAGGAAACCTTATAGTTTCGCCATGTCTGTGTGTCTGCCCGCGACTTAGCACAGAGACTATTAGTACTAGAAAGCTGTAATTTGGCATGAGTATATATATTAATCAAAAATAAAGGGAAAAAAATAGGGTACCTCTCCTACACGTAAAGAGGGGGTGATTTGTCGATGTACCCTATCGTGTGGGGTTTTTAATATTGTTTTCCTACACAAAGTATTTTGTTAATGGAATAAAATTGAATTGAATTGAATATCGTTGAATAGGTCTTTCAAAACTACTGAGGGTTTACTAAAACCATTTTTCGGTTCAGGGATCGGTTCATGAAATGTTAAGCTTTAAAGTGCGTGTGCCCCCCTGCCTTCACCAGCTATACCGCTATTTAAGGACATCTAAAAAAATTAAATAGTAGGAAATTTAATCAAGAAAACTGTTATGTTTAATTACACTTTGTTAGTTTAGGAGTAATAGTCGACCAACTTAAGATGTGCCGTTGGATTTGAAAAGTTCAAAGTTTGCCATACTAAGTTTTCTATTACCAACTGCAAATATAATTTTGTTTTTTAAAATATAAATTTTTTGAAAAGTCTATGGAACCCTACTTTGCGCGAGTCCGACTCTCACTTCTTTTATTTTTTCTACGACTCAAACTGATTCCGCGCGATATAGTGCGTAAATAATAAACCTTTGTGAATAAAAAAAAAAAAAAAAAAAAAATAAGTGACGCTCACGTCACGTCACGTCAATACTGTGTCGTCATCTGCAACAGTGGTAGGTACGCAAAGGGGTAAAGGGCAGCGCGGCGGGTCGCTCTATCACAATGTACATGTACTATATTATTTTCAGTCGATTGCCCAAAAAATAAAGGTAAGGTTTTTCGAGTGGATTGATGTATGTATGTGACTTTGGCTGAGCCTGTGCCTAAAGGGCTTAGTGGATTTTGGAGTGCAGGGTGTCGTAAGATTCGTCTTGATCCCCTGAGTGAATGCGATACATTTTCAAGCAGTCGGAATTTAATTTTACAAAACGACTAGTTATTGCCCGCATGGACATCGAGAGTGCGCGATGCGCAACCCGCAAGCGGCTCGCCATCGATGTTGCACTGTATTTTTTTGTTATAAACCTGGGAAGACATGCGCACAATTCACGAAAGTTTCATCGTAATCTGTCGAGCTGTTTTCGAGTTTTAGCGTGACTAACTAATAGCAATTCAATTTTAAATGTAAGAAGAAGGAGATTTGGTTAAATTATTAGTGACCCATATGTGTTTCCTATTGCAGACAGTAGAACTACTCACGCATACGCCATCAGCTTGGGGGATGTGAATGTCATCACGCAGGCGGCGCCGTCATCCTGGAAAACAGTTTATAAGTTTAATTAAAAATTCCCTGTTTTCCCAAACTAACTGGGTGACCAACCAACCCTATTACAAATTACTAAGCCTCCGCTGTCTGTCTATCTGTATGTCCGTCTGTCAACAAGCTGTATTTCATGAACCTTAATAGGTAGACAGTTAAAATTTCACATAATGTGTATTTCTATTGCCGCTATAACAACGAATAAAACAATTAATTATAGGCGGCCCTTGTGGCACTGAAATTCTATGACATTAAAACCAAATTGACCCTTGAGTGTGCTACTGTGTGCTGATGTGTGCTACTTACTGTGTACTACCCGCAACCAGCTGCACAAGGTCACTATGTAGCGGTGTCGGGTGCCGGGGCATAGCGACATCAAGGGGAACGAAATAGCACATGAGCTTGCAAGAACCGGAGCAGAGACACTAGCTGTTGGACCTGAGCCAATACCGGGAGTGTTGCGTTGCACGGGAAAAAGAATGCTGAAGGAATGGGCAAATGAATAGAATAAGGCACTCTGGGCAAACGTTCCAGAACAAAAGCATTCAAAAATGCTCATTTCTGTCTTCTCACGGGGGTATAACATCAAGAGCGCTGCGACTGCAAAAGCCTAGATTTCGAACTCTGACTGGCTAATGCAAGCTTAATAAACACTAACCAAATGAAGCTTGCAGCTATGGCTAATGCCTATAGCACAGGCTTTGCCTAGCTTAGGCTTCAGTTGTGATTTACTTTTCTAGGTACTGATCTATATTTCTTGCTGCATGTGGAGAATATTTTGAAAACTGTTTTCGGTCAATAAATAAATAATAAAATTATATTAAGAACGTATTCACAACATTGTTTCCCATACAAACTTAAAATTAGTACTTCTTGAAAATGGATGGATCGATTCTAATGAATATCTAATAAAGTCACGAAATTCTAGTTTGTGGATAGATTATGTTTTGTTTATTTCTAATAATTTAATCAACCGATTTTGATACAATTCATATGGGACCAACCTGAAGGCATATCCAATCAAATAAAAATCATCAAAATCAGTTCACAATAAGCGGACCAATCGCGTAACATACATACAAGAAAACATACAGTCGAATTAAGAACCTCCTACTCATTGAAGTCGGTTAAAACACCTGAGCATCAGCCCTTAGACCAGTGGGCCCGCTAGCGCTGGGCTCCATGAGGTAGTACGAAGGAGCTCCTGCTACTCGCCACACGCCGAGTGCATGCGGTGGCACCCACAGGACGCCGTGGGCGTGCTCTTCAAAGAACCACTCGAGGGCAGACCTGTAAGTAGCACACACTGAAGACAGAAGTAGCTTTAAACATTTATTCTTTACCACAACACGAATACAGTACAGTAAATTAACAGTATTTATTAGTAACTATTCATAAAATATTGTTGAATATGTTTATATTAAAATAAGACTACAACATGAAAAATAAACACAGCATTTAATCACAATGAAGAATGCTAAAATGTAGCATATACAGGGTGTAACAAAATTGGTGTAGGTCCCGTTAACTGGGGCTTCTACTCAGCATACTGAACAACTTTTGTTCTATGACATTGCTGAAATCGCAAAACAATGAAACAATAATTCTTGATACAAATCGATCAGGTGATCGACGAATTTTGTGCATTTTTTTAGGGAGGGTCCAATTTTGTTTTGAGATTTGACTACGGGTTCCTTGGGAAAAGTTGTTCAGTGTGATGAGAAGAACCGCCAGTTAAGGGCCCTACTTCAATTTTGTTACACCCAGAGATTTGTAACCATAGATGGGTTATGCACTAACAAACAACATTTGAAAATCGAACCCATTTACATACATAATATTATATGTAGCTCCCTTCTATTGCACTGAATGTTACTAAGAAAAGAGATGCCAATTGGCATCTTTTTTTTGCTTCACTTTTTAGACGCATGTAACCTATCTACCTCCCCTTATATATAGCATATCTCTGGTTACACCCATAAATCACAATAAGGAGATTTTGTTACAAAAACAATTGCAGAATCAATAGCACATACTTGAGTGTCGGCGCCCGAGGATCCTTTTGATCCAGCTTGCCGGTGGAAACAGAATACAGGTCGTAGCTCACGTAGTTCACACCTATGAGGAACCTCTTCACCACCTGGGAGTGCGGACCACGTACAGAATTACACGTAGAGAATTGTTTCTATCTGCGGTTAGTAAGACTTTCATAGCATCATCGCACCTGATGGTAAGTGTTCATTTGGCGTAATGGTTAGTTAATTTGCTTCACACCAGGAGGTTGTGAGTTTGATTTGATTCTCGGTTATAAGGTTTGGCTAGTTGCCACCATATTGCATCTGACCCTCTCCGCCAAACATTAATGTTATCATCATCAATGTGTTCCGGCACGAAAATAAGATAGTCAGTCTCCACTGTGTTGGAGAATATTGGTCAATTGCTTCAGGTATCAGTGACATCATCGTCACTTACCACCAGGTAAGATGCTGCGAAGGGCTTATCAATTGTGGACATAAAAAGATGGAAACCTTGTAAAGCAACAGTAACATATTCCTTATCATCTCACATACTTCTCCACGTAATAATTTACACCCTAATATATAATACACGTTTAATTTATTATTTTTATTAATTTATACGTGAACAGCTGACACCTGATACAAATAAACAAACCTGTAGAGGCATTAAAACATCGTCCCTAGGTCTGAACTCGTAGCCCAGCTGTCCCACGGACGCAGTGAACAGTTGACACCCGATACAAATAAACAAACCTGTAGGGGCATTAGAACGTCGTCCCCAGGTCTGAACTCGTAGCCCAGCTGTCCCACGGACGCAGTGAACAGCTGACACCCGATACAAATAAACAAACCTGTAGGGGCATTAGAACGTCGTCCCCAGGTCTGAACTTGCAGCCCAGCTGTCCCACAGACGCGGTGAACAGCTGACACCCGATACAAATAAACAAACCTGTAGAGGCATTAGAACGTCGTCCCCAGGTCTTAACTCGTAGCCCAGCTGTCCCACAGACGCGGTGAACAGCTGACACCCGATATAAATAATCAAACCTGTAGAGGCATTAGAACGTTGTCCTCAGGTCTGAACTCGTAGCCCAGCTGTCCCAAAGACGCGGTGAACAGCTGACACCCGATACAAATATACAAACCTGTAAAGGCATTAGAACGTCGTCCCCAGGTCTGAACTCGTAGCCCAGCTGTCCCACAGACGCGGTGAACAGCTGACACCCGATATAAATAATCAAACCTGTAGAGGCATTAGAACGTTGTCCTCAGGTCTGAACTCGTAGCCCAGCTGTCCCAAAGACGCGGTGAACAGCTGACACCCGATACAAATATACAAACCTGTAAAGGCATTAGAACGTCGTCCCCAGGTCTGAACTCGTAGCCCAGCTGTCCCACAGACGCGGTGAACAGCTGACACCCGATACAAATAAACAAACCTGTAAAGGCATTAGAACGTCGTCCCCAGGTCTGAACTCGTAGCCCAGTTGTCCCACAGACGCGGTGAACAGCTGACACCCGATACAAATAAACAAACCTGTAGAGGCATTAGAACGTCGTCCCCAGGTCTGAACTCGTAGCCCAGCTGTCCCACAGACCCGGTGAACAACTGACACCCGATAGACATAATCTCATCGACCTGGAGGGAAAAGCATAAAAACAGTTCACTTTTATTTCCAATCCTTCAGATTTTCATTATTTATAGGGCGGCGTCAAAAAAATTACAGGTGAAAAGTTATTCGGTTATCCACGCACACCAAGACAAATTGTATGACACGCGGGTGTAATTAGATTTTGCCTAGCAGCAGGAACTGGTTTGGAAGGGTCGTGACACAGCAACAGAATTGTTGCGCAGGAACATTGCAGCATTGTTGTCGCACACAAGAAAGTCTAGTCGCCCGCCCCGGCCGGGCAGCCCCTCATACTGCGCACCTACCCTAGACGACGTCACATGTGAGCGCGGTAGAACAATGAAACTAAGTATAGATAAAGGTAGTAACCGTCTTCTTGGTCCACAAATGCGGTCTCCTGACGTGGGTCATGCAGGTTCCCACTATAGCAGAGCAGGCCGACTGCAACTGGGAGTCGCGTATAAATCTGGCAAAATGATAATTGAGTTTGAGGAAGGGCTGAGGTCTTTACGCATTCTGACAACGTTTTAGGGTTCTGTACCCCAAAAGGAAAAAGTAACCCTTATTTTCTCACACACAGATTTTCTCAAAAACGCGTAGAGTTGTTGATATAAAGTTGAAATTAACATCAAATATGTACTTAACTTACTTAACCCTTAAACTTTTTAACCACCTCCGTAGCTCAAAGGCAAAGTTCACTGGCTTTACACAGGAGGTCGTGGGTTCGATTCCCGGCGGGGTCAATTGTAAGACTCGGTTTGGTTGGTGGTAGGGCATTTTCTAAGCCTGCCTGGCTAGCTACCACCATCTTATCTAAGTCTTGCCGCCAAATATCAATGTTGATATCATTGGTGTGTTCCGGCATGAAGATAAGATAGCCAGTTCCCCATTGCGTTGGGGAATCTTGGTAAGCCCGCTTCCATCTTCGGCAACATCGTCACTTACCACCAGGTGAGATGTTGTCAAGGGTTTACCAATTGTAAATAAAAAAAATTAAAAAAAAACCCGCCTTGTTGTTTTTAAACAACAGACTTTTCCAGCCCTATTCTACACATGAAGATGTAAATATGTTTTTTTATAAACATACAATTATCTAATGAGTAAAAAAAAATGGGATGGCAACACTCTATGTTCCTCTTTTACTTTATTTTACATGACAGATGTTCATTGGCGTTTTAACGAAAATAATAGTTGGTGAAAAAAATTGTCTCGTAAGTAAGTTGGTTTATTTTTATTTGTTGTTTTTACACTAAATAGTCTTTTATATCAATTAATGCACGTAAATAATGTAGAACTAGCAATTATAGGTAGATAACGAAGTTTTAGATTGTGTTGTGTAAAAACAACATTGCGCGCTCATCGGAAAAAGTTATGTTAGACGACACAGTAAACTTATTTCTTTTTTATTGTGGGATAGCGCGTTTATTAGATGAATTTATATCTAGCTCACTGCAAGACTGGACGAATTCTTACGACGATTTAGTAACTAAGTACATACTTTCATAACTGAGTACATACTTTGACAAAATTCACTAGCTGAGTACATACTTTGACAAAAATTACTAGCTGAGTACATACTTTGTCAAAAATTACTAGCTAAATACATACTTTGACAAAAATTACTAGCTGAGTACATACTTTGACAAAAATCACTAGCTGAGTACATACTTTGACAAGAATCACTGGCTGAGTACATACTATGACAATAATTACTAGCTGAGTACATACTTTGACAAAAACTAATAGCTGAGTAGTTGAGTACATACTTTGACAAAAATTACTAACTGAGTACATAATTTGACAAAAATTACTAGCTGATTACATACTTTGACAAAAACTACTAGCTGAGTACATACTCGGAATTTCCCTACGCGATCGAATCATATGTGAGGAGATCCGCAGGAGAAACTAAGTAACCGACATAGCTCACAGAATCGCTAAACTGAAGTGGCGGTGGGCAGGGCACATAGCTCGTAGAACAGATGGCCGTTGGGGCAGTAAAGTTCTCGAGCGGCAACCGCGCACCGGAAAACATAGCAGCCTACGCTATGTTTACGCACCGGAAAACTCTACAGGTCACATTTCAATAAGATTTTTTTGTCGATTCTTTTATGGATTTTTTTTACATGGCGTAGCCGTGGGGGTTGAAAACGTAAAAAATATCATATTGCAGCCTTTCGGAAAAAACGCAAGGTCTACACCTCACAGAGCCACTAGTTAATTAGTTTTTGGAAGGTATTTTTTTTTATATTCGGTCAGCAAGAAAAACCAGCTAAAAAAATAATTTCGACAGCATGATACGTTTTTGTTGGCCGCGAAAAAAAAACCACAAGCAATACCTGGTCAGCAACATAATCAAGGAATACAAGATTATAATTTTAAGAAAATAAGTAGTTTTCAGGTCAGCTTGATATTATGTTTGCAAACTAAATAATCCTAATACAAAATTATTATTTGGTCAGCAGGATAAAAATAATATTCATAAAATGTAATCTCTAAGGGTCTGCATTTTAAAATCCTAGTTAGCTAATTAAGCTAATTAGTGCGATTTAATTGAGAAAAAAAACAGGGGGTGCAGCGCAAAGCGACGAAAAGTTTGAGTAAAGCGAGCAGGTCATAAAGAACGAAGCGACAAACTGTTAGATTTGACATGATATACAGCTCGCTCACTCGCTCCACTCGCTCGGCTCGCGCCAGAATCGACTTCGCTCGTTGCCCCTGGGGGTCACAGCAAATTTTACAGCTTGCCAAAATTTGATAAAGTACGAATCACGATTTGCTGCTCTAGAGTATATAGCTGTACATATATTTAATTTCCTATGACATAAATTTTAAGGCTACCCACCATCACATTACTTGCTGATCAATTCAGTTGTTTCTGCCGACCGCGACCACCAGAAGCATCTCAATTTACTATGCTAACAGCTCACCAAAACGTCTTCTAATGAGCTTACCGTTTTTATGAAAGATTTGATTTTTGTTCCAAGATAACCATTGAAAGCAAAATCGTCTAGAAGAGACATCGACTATTTTGAGTTTGTTATTTACAGAGTATCTCTTTTTATGATTAATTTCAAGGAGTAATAATTTTTTTCATTATTTAATCATTTATTTCATTATTTATTACGTCCCCTCCACGGCGCTGGTCAGAATTTCTCGACCACAGATGTAAAAAGTCTTTATTTCATATTCTGACTTGGGATTGACCTGTCCTACTTTACACTAACCTAAACTACACTACCCTACCCTACCCCTACACACTGCCCTACCCTACCCTACACTACACTACACTACCCTACCCTACACTACACTACACTACACTACACTACACTACACTACACTACACTACACTACACTACACTACATTACACTACACTACACTACACAACCCTACCCTACACTACACTAAACTACACTACCCTACCCTACATAAGAACCTTCTCCTGACAATAACGAACTCGACAAAAAAATAATAATAGCGAAATCGGTCCAGCCGTTCACGCGTGATGCCGTGACCAAGGGAAATAGGGATTCATTTTTATATATATAGATTCTGTCATCATCATTATCATCATCAAAGCACTCACCTTGCAAGATCGCAAGGCCGACTGCCCCTCAGTATAGTACGTCCTCGGGCTATCTCGCTGAATGCCGTGAGCACCTTCCACTCGTAACCCTCATCAGGTTCTGCACCTTGAGGAGTTACAGTAGAAGGCTTTTGTGCAAACTCCCAGAAGACTTTGACTGATGATATGTAGAATCTAAAAAGGAAGTTAAATTATTGTAGCTTGATTTCATCTTGCATCTCTAGGTGGAGGCAGACGGATACACAGAGCCTAAATCTAAATTCACATGCCTGATTCCAGATGTGTACTCGTATAAAGATCGCGTTGCACAAGTCCATTGGTGTTAATCTAAGCGGCCTACACGTGACCGCGGGTGATGCTAAGTGCAACACCAGTCAACCGCCGTCTATCCCTTGGATAGCACGGTTAATTGTGCCACACAATAAAAGAGAGAATTCAAAATTATTTTAAAAAATCAGCTAAGAACGGATTTGTGCACTTTCGGTAGTCTACTTTTCAACTACACACTTTCTTACCATTCGGCATCTGTATGCATCTGCGTCTCTAAGTGTAAGCGAAGTGAAGTGAAACGTAGACGGACATCTTCATTGCTAGTGGACAGAGCAAAAAACGGTGAACCTTGCAGTAGAATTATATCCAGCAGTGAACTTATACGGTCCGGTGACCGCCGAGCATGTCAGACACTCGGCGACCTCACAATCTATACCTCCTAATATTATAAAGAGGTAAAGTATTTATGTTTGTGTGTAGGAGGTAATCTTTGAAACTACTCATCCGATTTAAAAAAAAAACTTTCACCAATGGTTAGAATGGAATTTCAGGATGGACAAAAGCAAACAAAATCCGCTCACTCTCGATATCCTAAGGGGGCGCAGCCGCGGGCAAAAACTAGTATTAAATATTACAGATATAGGGTGTTACCTATTAGGTCCAGGTCTCTTCAATGCTTCTACGTTGCTCTTATAAGTTTCGGCCAGTTCATTTAACGTAGAAAACAAAATCAATCCCGCGGCTCCGTTCGGGGAGGTCCTTCCTCTAGGGCCGGTGGGGTGGGGGTCCCAATAGCAGAAGGCTTTCCCATCGGCTGCTCTCCAGACAGCCACGCAGTAACCTTTGGTGCAGACCACTGCATAGTCGTTGCCCTATACAAAAAGTGAGTGTCAGTGAACGTTTGTTGTCCGTAAATACAACAAAGTGGATTCAAAGTCGGCTACAGTTCAAAGGTGTAGGGGTGTAGGGGTGGACGCTGCCAATGCCAAGGCTGCAAAAAAAACACACTCTGTTGAGTAATTTTCGAAAAACTTAAAAACTTTTAGGTTCAAGCTTTAATTTGATGAAAATAATTTTAATTATTTCTTATTCTTTTCACAGCAAACTCTTTCATTTGAGACCCATAGCATAAAAATCTTTGGGTGCCCGCCATATTGTATTTAGAATGACGTCAATTAGCCAACCATGCATTGTGCTCCAAACTTAACGTGTATGCAAAATTTCAGCTCAATCGGTAACCAGGAAGTAGTTCTTATTTAGCTTCCAAGCTTTGTCCCAAACTAACTAACACGGCGAGTTAACCTGTCAAGCACCTTCATTATAAAGCTCAAGTCAAGTTCGTGTCGGACCACGCGCAAACTAGGGTTCCGATGTCTTTTCAGTATATTTTAAAAACAAAGTTAATTTTGTAATTGGTGTAGAACATTTTATATGGAAAATTTTTACCAAACCATCTGTATATCTTGAATAGGTCGACTATTACTTCTAAACTAAGGAAGCCTACTTGGCCGTTATAATTTTCCCTACAATATATTATAACTATTTCATTTTTTTTAGACTTCCCTAAATAGCGGTTTAGCTGGAGTAAGGGACACTTGACTCTTACAAAAATTAAAATTATAAAGCTTAATATTTTGAAAACGGATTCCTCAATGGGAAAATGGTTTTCACACACATGCAGTATTTCCAAGCGACCTATCCCACGACACCTCACACCATAGTATAGATAAGGAAAAATTCATCCCAGCTTTACGTATAAAGGAGATATCTTTAAATAATCAAGAATTTATTTTACCACATTGTCAGCGTGATTAATAATAGGACACATATCGAAATTAAAGCTTTCTAGTACTAAGAGACAGACATACAGACGGACGGACATGGCGAAACTATTAGGGTTCCTTGTTGACTAAAGAACCCTAAAAAATATGAAGAGCATAATTATTTATTTAAGGAAAACCATCAGTTTTTAAAAAAGATGACATAGAAAAAAAATCAAATCCAAATTTAAAAAAATATTATCATACCTCGTCAAAGAACTTTTGGAGTCCTTGCCAAATGCTAAGTGGGCCACTCCCCTCGGTGGCCTTCACGTCGCCCTCCACCACGTTGTCTACGATCTCTAACTTTACCTGTTGATAAAATCACATCATCATATCAGCTCATATATGGCCCCACTGAGGGACTCGAGCCTATACTGAATAAGGGCGATCGGGCCTTAGTCGACCACGCAGGCCCAGTGCGGGTTGTGTTCGAGTTTCTTCGCAGGCGTTCACCGTAAGAGCACACCCCGGACACTGCGTACAAATGCTCGTGAAATGACATTTCTAAAAATAAATCACCGGCGAAATACCATACGTTCGAGAACCAAACTGTAACCAATCTGTATCAATCTGGGTGACGATGGAGTTAGGTCGCAATCTAGAGAGCAGTGAGCAGGGAGTGTCCATACTGTTGTTAGTACTAATATATAAACTTTGGTAATAGCGTCGGATAAACGTACATATGAAATCGAAATTCGAAAACACATTGGTACGTGGCAGGATTCGAACCACGATCTCCCGGACAGGAGTAAACCCTACCCGTTACGCCACTGACACTCTACGCTAGTATTTTTTTATAATTTACAATTGGTAAGCCCTTGGCATCATCTCACCTGATGGTAAGTGACGATGATGTCGAAGATGGAAGCGGGCTTACCAAGATTCCCCAACGTAATGGGGATCTGGCTATCTTATCTTCAAGTCTATAAATAAATACTGTAAATAAATCATTAGTAACCCTCAAGAAAATAGAGGAAAAATATCGGGGAGAGAAAGGAGTTATGTCTAATGTGTAATAAATTTAAGAAATGAGAAATAGTGAAATGAGATTGGGCTTGCTAGACGTTGAAGCTATCATTTTCATCACCATCATCATATGAGCCGATAAACGTCCACAGCTGGACAAAGGCGTCCCCCAAGGATTTCCACGACGACGACAGGTCCTGCGCTGCCCGCATCCAGCGGTTTCCCGCGATCTTCACCAGGTCGTCGATCCACCGCGTGGGAGGCCTTCCTACGCTACGTTTTCCGGTGGGCGGTTAAAATTTCTCACATTAAAATTGACAACATGGAACTCCTTCTGGATCTCTCCGGGAGCAAGGTGCGGCGGCGAGCGCGCGTTCGGCAGAGACATCGTGTACAGGCGGTCGCCGTACTTGACGATGGAGTCTATTAGAGGTGGCTTCCAGTGGACGTAAGGCTCTATACGGTCCACGACCGCGCCCATCAGTGCTGTCGCTGCGTCCTGCGGGAACATAAAGAACTTTTAACATACAAAATGCTGTAATTGTCACTTCGATATAGGCCAGATTTGCAGCGAAAGTACGACATCGCCCCGGTGTAGTGGTGTCCTGGTTGAACAACTACGTGGCTGATTGGGATGTCAAAAGACGCGTCTCAATAAAGGCTACAGATTTGCAGCTAAAGTGCGACATCGCCCCGGTGTAGTGGTGTCCTGGTTGAACAACTACGTGGCTGATTGGGATGTCAAAAGACGCGTCTCAATAAAGGCTACAGATTTGCAGCGAAAGTGCGACATCGCCCCGGTGTAGTGGTGTCCTGGTTGAACAACTACGTGGCTGATTGGGATGTCAAAAGACGCGTCTCAATAAAGGATACAGATTTGCAGCTAAAGTGCGACATCGCCCCGGTGTAGTGGTGTCCTGGTTGAACAACTACGTGGCTGATTGGGATGTCAAAAGACGCGTCTCAATAAAGGCTACAGATTTGCAGCGAAAGTGCGACATCGCCCCGGTGTAGTGGTGTCCTGGTTGAACAACTACGTGGCTGATTGGGATGTCAAAAGACGCGTCTCAACAAAGGCTACAGATTTGCAGCTAAAGTGCGACATCGCCCCGGGGTGTAGTGGTGTCCTGGTTGAACAACTACGTGGCTGATTGGGATGTCAAAAGACGCGTCTCAATAAAGGCTACAGATTTGCAGCGAAAGTGCGACATCGCCCCGGTGTAGTGGTGTCCTGGTTGAACAACTACGTGGCTGATTGGGATGTCAAAAGACGCGTCTCAATAAAGGCTACAGATTTGCAGCTAAAGTGCGACATCGCCCCGGTGTAGTGGTGTCCTGGTTGAACAACTACGTGGCTGATTGGGATGTCAAAAGACGCGTCTCAACAAAGGCTACAGCTTTGCAGCTAAAGTGCGACATCGCCCTGGTGTAGGGGTGTCCTGGTTGAACAACTAAGTGGCTGATTGGAATGTCAAAAGACGCGTCTCAACAAAGGCTACAGATTTGCAGCTAAAGTGCGACATCGCCCCGGGGTGTAGGGGTGTCCTGGTTGAACAACTACGTGGCTGATTGGGATGTCAAAAGACGCGTCTCAACAAAGGCTACAGATTTACAGCTAAAGTGCGACATCGCCCCGGTGTAGTGGTGTCCTGGTTGTACAACTACGTGGCTGATTGGAATGTCAAAAGACGCGTCTCAACAAAGGCTACAGATTTACAGCTAAAGTGCGACATCGCCCCGGGGTGTAGGGGTGTCCTGGTTGAACAACTACGTGGCTGATTGGAATGTCAAAAGACGCGTCTCAACAAAGGCTACAGATTTACAGCTAAAGTGCGACATCGCCCCGGGGTGTAGGGGTGTCCTTGTTGAACAACTACGTTGCTGATTGGGATGTCAAAAGACGCGTCTCAACAAAGGCTACAGATTTACAGCTAAAGTGCGACATCGCCCCGGGGTGTAGGGATGTCCTTGTTGAACAACTACGTTGCTGATTGGGATGTCAAAAGACGCGTCTCAACAAAGGCTACAGATTTACAGCTAAAGTGCGACATCGCCCCGGGGTGTAGGGGTGTCCTTGTTGAACAACTACGTTGCTGATTGGGATGTCAAAAGACGCGTCTCAACAAAGGCTACAGATTTACAGCTAAAGTGCGACATCGCCCCGGGGTGTAGGGGTGTCCTTGTTGAACAACTACGTGGCTGATTGGAATGTCAAAAGACGCGTCTCAACAAAGGCTACAGATTTACAGCTAAAGTGCGACAACTCCCCGGGGTGTAGGGGTGTCCTGGTTGAACAACTACTTTGCTGATTGGAATGTCAAAAGACGCGTCTCAATAAAGGATACAGATTTGCAGCTAAAGTGCGACATCGCCCCGGTGTAGTGGTGTCCTGGTTGAACAACTACGTGGCTGATTGGGATGTCAAAAGACGCGTCTCAACAAAGGCTACAGATTTACAGCTAAAGTGCGACAACTCCCCGGTGTAGTGGTGTCCTGGTTGAACAACTACGTGGCTGATTGGGATGTCAAAAGACGCGTCTCAACAAAGGCTACAGATTTACAGCTAAAGTGCGACAACTCCCCGGGGTGTAGGGGTGTCCTGGTTGAACAACTACTTTGCTGATTGGAATGTCAAAAGACGCGTCTCAATAAAGGATACAGATTTGCAGCTAAAGTGCGACATCGCCCCGGTGTAGTGGTGTCCTGGTTGAACAACTACGTGGCTGATTGGGATGTCAAAAGACGCGTCTCAACAAAGGCTACAGATTTACAGCTAAAGTGCGACAACTCCCCGGGGTGTAGGGGTGTCCTGGTTGAACAACTACTTTGCTGATTGGAATGTCAAAAGACGCGTCTCAATAAAGGATACAGATTTGCAGCTAAAGTGCGACATCGCCCCGGTGTAGTGGTGTCCTGGTTGAACAACTACGTGGCTGATTGGGATGTCAAAAGACGCGTCTCAACAAAGGCTACAGATTTACAGCTAAAGTGCGACAACTCCCCGGGGTGTAGGGGTGTCCTGGTTGAACAACTACTTTGCTGATTGGAATGTCAAAAGACGCGTCTCAATAAAGGCTACAGATTTGCAGCTAAAGTGCGACATCGCCCCGGTGTAGTGGTGTCCTGGTTGTACAACTACGTGGCTGATTGGGATGTCAAAAGACGCGTCTCAACAAGGGCTACAGAATGCAAAAATAATTGAAAAACCTCATTTTTTTTAATTCAAACGAAAAACTGAGAAAAACGCGCTTCCAGTTAGAAAAAAAGAATATCTCGAAAACGAAAAGAGATGTCGAAAAAATTAAAAGTCTCTAGAGATATTCCTTTGGGTTAATTTAAAAAAATATTTGAACAAAAGTGTCAAATTGTAATTTTATTATTTTATTTTATTTGGAAGTCTCACTGCAACATTTTATAATTAATACTTAACTATTTAACTGTTGCACTGCTCCACACGTCTCCAATAAGTGTCTCGTTATAGAGTTGTTACTTAATAATTTTACCGTACTACCTACCTACTTTCCAATTTTTGATAAATATTAAAAAATAATACATAGTGAAAAACAAAACAGTTCATTTGACAGATTTATTTTCAATGTATCCGAAGATCGTGGCAGACACGAGATCTGCGGTTTTTTTTATGTCATCGCTGTTATATTATAATGAATAACACTGTCTTGTTTGATGACTAGCCTAACGAAGAACTGGAGAAAGACATTAAAAAACTATCAAACTATTTGATGCACTAACTACCAGAACTAGAACCTGGAACGTGACCTCCACAATTCTATGCAATACGTTCTTCATGCGTATGTCGATTTAAATGTCATCTTTCAGCCATTGAATAAAAAGGAAACAAAGCAATTGGGTATGCTAAAAAAAAATATGTATTATTTTTAATTTTTTTTCTGATGGTTTAGACCATTTTGAAAAACTAATTTGAATATTTCATTTTTTAATACTCTAGATATTTTTAAATATTTTTTTAAATTTTGAAACCTTGATGACGTCATCGGTTCAAATTACTATGAAACGAACAGCCCTATTTCTATGACGATGAAATGAATAGGCCTTGACGTCAACTGTCAAGTCACTCAAGTCAATCATTCCCAAAGGTTTTTTGGCGGGATTTGTGGTAGACGCATTCGTAGTTTTATTTTGTTGTTTTTTCATTGCACCGGCACTAGCATTACAAATCCAACAGCTAAGGAAGCCTAAATACGTCAGACCTGGCTGTATGGTCTTAGTAACCTTTGCCTTTTCCGAAACGAAACTATCACAAAGCCAACAACGAAACGTCAAAGTCAAAATTTACTTGTCATCAAACATCATAATCTATGTATGGACAAGGCCTTCAGAGTTTAAATGTTTTTTAGAACCACAATAAAAATTTGACCTCTAATGAATATCTTACCCATTTAAGTATTTAATTTGAATGACGTTCTAATAATATTTGATTGTTTCAAACGTAGTTTTTGGTGGATGATAAATAAATAGTGCCTTTTTCAGTGCTCGACGAAAGCTCGTCCTCAAATGCAAGGTCCGTAATTGATATGACAAGTAAGAGTGCACGTTCCGTTCAGTGGTGAAATAAGGTTTTATTGTAAACTCGTGACGTCATAGGGGTCAAATGAATGTTATTGTCATTTTCCGATTTTTTTACGCAATCTTTTACTTTTTCGAGTGGAAAATGAAAAAATATGGCTTTAAATAAAAATATCTCGAAATGTTTTTTTTATTTTCATGGCTTATAAAAAATTTTGCATACCCAATTAAGTTAATTACTACGTACTGTTATTATCTCATGAGTCATTACACCCATCCATCGTACCTCCTTGTGTACAAGTACTGGCCGCGTGTTATTTGACTAAGTATAATGGTTCACGTTTGGAATCTCTTCCAGATTTTGCTAGATTTATACGCCTTTTAGCTTGCGGGCAGAGTGGAAGTCCAGGAGAGATCATTTTCTGGGCCGTCTTTACGCTTATTTTTCAAAAAATTCAATAAATAATCAGTTAGCCAGCAAAGTTTAACCAATTCATTGTCATTGTTTTCGCCGCACTTGCGCCGCCGCCGCGCCGCGCCGCGCTATATCTACAGAGTGAATAAAATGAAAGGCCACCACAGTCCGACACTACTGTGCAGTCTTTATCGTTTCCTTCTGTTCTCAGCTTTACTCACTTGATTGTCCCTGTTGGGCGGGTCCAAGAAATAGCTCTCGTTCTGCGCCAGCCGTCCACGTACTGATGCAACACTGCGACTCATGCGCTGGAAGTACGTTCCGATGGCGGCGTCGTCTAGAGACTCGATGAGGGCGTCTTCCTCTGTGACGATGTAAAATTAATTTATTAAGGCTGTTTAACTAGTTCCGAGTATAATCATGTTCCTTTTTGTTATACTATCTGCACCCTGAACTATAAGTATTATTTGAACTGAGACGTAACTTGAAATAACTAACTGTTATCACGAATCCGTTGTCAGTATTGAAAAAAGTTAGTAGCTGCGATCATGGGAGCTAAAACACCTGACACATCAGCTATGAAAAGAGGCCGGAAATTGGTATCATCAGTTATAAAAACTGTGCAGAGTGAACTTAAAACCAAAGTCAAGCCCTGTTTTGTGCCTGTTTAGACAATCATACTTACCTAGGCTGTTTGATAAGTACCCGTTTACTAAATATATTATTATCACTGGCCGAAAATAAGTATACCACCTTTTTAAGCCATTTTTCAGAGGCGGGAAAAAAAAAGAAAATGGCATTCTTTTGTTTTTTTTTCTCATTTGACAGCGATTTAGTGAAAGCATGAACTTGAAATTGTTAAAATGGAGAAAGAATAGTATCGGTCTGTAATTAGATTCTTGTTTTTGGAAGGAAAAACATGTGACGAAATAAAAGTAAGAATGCAAGCGGTTTACCATGAATGTGCTCCTTCTATAACAACCGTCAGATATTGGTATAACGAGTTTAAGCGGGGGAAAACAACCGTCTTTGATGAGGATCGCCCAGGCCGGCCAATTGAGGTGACTACAGACGATATGGTTAAGAAAATTGAAAATATCGTTTTAGCCGACCGCTGAATTAAACTTCGAAAAATCGTTGATGGTGTAAACGTTTCAATCGAGAGGGTACAACACATATTAAAAGAAAAATTGGGCATGAAGAAAGTATCGGCGAGGTGGGTGCCGCGTTTACTCACGGAGGAGCAAAAACGGAACCGACTGACTACTTCGAAGCAGTGTTTGGCCGTGTTCCAACGTAACCAGAAGGAGTTTCTGCGTCGTTTCGTGACCGTAGACTAAACGTGGGTTCACCACTACACCCCGGAAATGAAAGAGACGTCGAAGCAGTGGATTTTACCGAGTGGACCTGCTCCAAAAAAAGCAAAAACCGTCCCATCGGCTGGAAAGGTCATGGCGACTGTTTTTGGGATTCGCAGGGTATTATACATATTGACTACTTAGAAAAGGGGAAAACGATAACAGGGCAGTACTATGCCAATTTATTGGATGAATTTGACGCCTTCTTGAAGGACAAACGACCCCATTTAAAAAAGAAAAAAGTACTGTTTCATCACAACAACGCCCCGGCTCATTCGTCCAGAGTTGTGACGGCTAAATTAGCACAGTTACGCTACGAACTATTGCCTCACCCCCCATATTCTTCAGATTTGGCCCCATGCGATTTCTTTTTGTTTCCCAACCTAAAAAAATAGCTCGGTGGTAAGCGATTTGGATCAAATGACGAAGTCATTGCCGCCACAGAGGCCTATTTTAATGACTTTCCAAAATCATACTTTTTGGATGGTTTATTGAAGCTTGAGTATAGGTGGAACAAGTGTATAGAGTTAAAAGGTGACGATGTAGAAAAATAAATGCATATATACAAAAAAAATATTTTTTTTGCCATAAACGGGTACTTATCAAACAGCCCTCGTAAGTAGTAAACTCCAGTCGTGCGTCGGAGCTGACACACACACTTTTTTACAAGCTTTTATTTAACTTGCATTATATGTATGTTTGTTCGGGTGAAATGTTGCAAGTTAAATTTGACCCACTTCCCGGATTCCGATTGACCTGAAATTTTGCATCCGTATGTATAGCGCGTGACAATGCAATATTGAAAGCTTGTACCTACAAGTTTTTAGGTTTTTCGAAAATTATTTCCTTTTTATAATTAGTACATCGAAAACTAAGTACAAACATCGATATGTGTCTACTCAATATATTTGCAAAGTTTGGATTCATTCCGGCATGTAGTTTTTGTTTTAAAGCGGAACTACGTTTGTATGGAAACTCGAGCCTCCTGGGGACCCTTAAATGACGCTGCAAACTATGACGTCACGGCTGGGTATTTCAATTTTTGACAGCTAATAAAAAGTAACTCAAGACGACTATCAGTCATCATACCGTATATGTTTATTGTTGTATTTCCATGACTTGCCGACTCAGATCCAGAAGAAATTATAAATAAACAAAAAGCCACTACTGTTGTTGCTATCACTGAACTTTAAACAAGTTATGAAGTCATTTTAGGAGGCGTATAAGCAGCTATAATAGCTCTCACAACTGTGACCTAAGTAGGTCAGTTACTACAAAACCTACAAGTTCTATTGACGTCTAGACCCAGTTTGAAAAATAAATATGGCCTCGCCTTACAAGCCCTTGCCGTAGCAGTGAGGTTATCGAGGGGTAGTCTAAATTTATTTTATTTTTATGAGTTTTTTCCTGACATTTAATTTATGACATTAGTGTATATTGTGGTTTATTAACCCTGTTGAATATTTGCATGCTAACTGTATAATGGCTAAATATGAGATTCCTTTTACAATGTATCACCTTATTCGTACCATATTTACTGCAAATAAACATTCATTCATTCATTCATTCATTCATAAAAGCTTAGAATATACATCATGGAGAAAACATACGACGGCATGTTGGGAGTTCCCACAGAGTGAGGCCTGACCTTTATTGCCCTACTGCGCCAGAAGGAAGGTTATGGTTGAATGTGGATTTATTTCTTTGACACGCACAGTAGCCTAAACGGCTTGGTGGAATTTGGAGTGCGAGATTTTGTTAGATTCGTCTTGAACCCGTGAGTGATTTTTACCCGACTGGCAAAAAAGAGGGTTTAAGTTTTGGGCAGTCGGGTTTTTAATTTTTAACTAATTAGTGCAGTTTGCCTAGCGTTGACTTAGTTACATGTATGTATGTAAAGTCCACTCACCTTCCTCTTCTTCACCATCTCCCGGTGCACCAAGCCTCTTCTCCTTGAGTAGAGAAGTAAGTTCATTGAGCACCTTCACTGGGTAAAGGGTGTAAGGTGCTATCGCCTGCTTAGGGGTTAGACCACCTTTTAGCACTGGAAATAAAAAAATTTTTAGATGAAAAAAACCTCAGTAGTTTTGTCACAATTATTTGGTTTAAAAACTAGTAAAGCTTGTATACGGGAAGAATTTAAAACCTTATAGAGCTTCTAGAAACTACAAAAGATTTTAAAACCTTATAAAGCTTCGAGAGGCTACAAAAGATTTTAAAACGTTATAGAGCTTCTAGAAACTACAAAAGATTCTAAAACCTTATAGAGCTTCGAGAGGCTACAAAAGATTTTAAAACCTTATAGAGCTTCGAGACGCTACAGAAGATTTTAAAAACTTTATAGAGCTCCGAGACGCTACAAAAGATTTTAAAAACCTTATAGAGCTTCGAGACGCTAGATTTTAAAACCTTATAGAGCTTCGAGATGCTACAAAAGATTTTAAAACCTTATAGAGCTTCGAGACACTACAAAAGATTTTAAAACCTTATAGAGCTTCGAGACACTACAAAAGCTGAATAAACCTCACATTAAAACTAAATCGTAACCTTTTGGTGGCGGACATAGAACCTTACGAATATATATCGATAAAAATAACAAAAATACCATCGTAAAATCGTAATGAGGCACTTCCCATAAAAACCCAGTTTTTTGATACTAGCTTGTAATAATCCCTACTCTTTGCTACTAGGTAAGCGTATTTTTAATGTTTATTGCTTGAAGTAATCCCTACTCTTTGCTTTAAGCCAGAAGGTGACCGCCACGCGAGAGTGTATGCTCAAGCGTGGCTGTGCCATTTATAGTAATCATCACAATACTGGCGTTCTAATATAAACTTTCTTTGAGAGTTAGCGGTGCGCAAGCCACCTAAACTGCCAACATGTTTTTTTTATATATTCTCGGTATAATTTTCTGGACAAGGGCCTCCCCCAACAATCCTGCGCTGCCCACACCCAGCGGCTTCCCGCGACATTTACCAGGTCGTCAGTCCACCGCGTGGGAGGCTTGCCTACGCTACGTCTCTCAGTACGCAATCGTCACTCGGGAACTTTACTTTTCATTTAAATCTGTTTAACTGTTTTGCCGCAATGCTCAAAACTAGTTATGATATAAGAAAAATGCTTACCCAGCCTATCAATAAACTCTCCAGGCGTAACGAAAACCATCAGAGCAGCACATGACTCCGGCGGCACGTACTCCTTCTCTGGTTCCGGCTTCTCTTCACCCTCTGGTGACAGAATCATCCATAGAAGATAAAGGTATTTTTGGAAACGTACATATGGAGAACAATGTTTGTAATTATGAATGGAGAGGGAGTTGTACGGGGCGGGAATCGGCAAGCTTTGAAAATAATCTCCAACCACCAACCAAACACTCCTATGAAGTTGAACTCCATCGGGAATCGAACCGGCGACCAGCTTCGCGTGTAGTTCGGGGACTAACCATTGTTTCATGGAGGGGGACTTTCACTGGTCAACAGTTGGAGAGTACGTGTAGGCAGAGAAAATCTGTCACCAAAAGTGTTACAACCAAGGGTGGTTTTGTCCTCAAAAAGGCACGTTAAGCCGCATCGGTGCAGTCGCCATTACTAGATGGCAGTGGCTAAGCCGTGTCTGATTCCTTTTAGACGGTTTGAGTTCAAAAGAAAGATCTAGTAAAGCGTTTCAGATAATGGAGCTGACCAAACTGCACTCAGGGTTGCACTGTACTTTGTTCTTACATCAATTGAATTACTACTTTACTTAAAATGATTTATTTAACTGAGAACTAACTGAAACCAAAGTATATATAGTAGTACTGACATACATTATGGACACTCCCTGCCGCACTCTAGATTCCGACCTCACTCCCTCTTCTCCCAGATTGATTCAGATTGGTTTCAGTTTAGTTGTCGTTCGTATAGGATTTCGCCGCTATTTTGTTTGTTCCGTCATTCGTTTTTTGAAATGTCATTTCTGACCCGTTGTATGAAGTGTCCAGGGTGTGCTGAAACTAACCTCCACCGAGCTCCTCGTCGTCTTCTTCCTCAACTGCCTCTCCCGTCATCTGCCCCTTCAGGCGCTGGTTTCTGAGCTCGTCACCTAGAGGACACAAAACAAAGTTTACATTTAAACTAGTGGTCAGTAACGCTTGCGCAATTTAGGATCCGTCCATCGCCATCTAGTGGTGTTTAGAGAAGCCATGTTTTCTACATTTACAACCCCCTATATCTCGGCGACTCCTTGACCGATTTGGCTCATGTTCGAACTTGAAATTTCTTTTGTCTCATTTGTTCGCCTAGGTACCAAATTTCACGTAGTTCTTATCAACAACATTTGAGTTATCGTTCAACAAACGTTTATGCATACAAACGCCGGATTGTTCCAGTAGACTCAGAGAATTGCGTTCGCTCATTGAATAATGCTAGGCAACACTGACGATCACGCACACATAATAGCGCGACGCGTGCGCTGCTCGGCTGGTGCACTGGTGAATGCGTTTGTTCTATAAATACCGACGTAGTATGTAGCCTACATTAAACTGCGCAACGAGGCAAGAAATATGTTATACTAGCTTTTTCCCGCGGCTCCGATTAAAGGGTGATTAGTAAATTATGTCGTTTCCCACCTACTCAATTATCTCTGTGCAAAAAATCACAACAATCGAGTATTTTTATAGTTCCTTCAGGAACTGCATCAGATCATGCTGTTTTCCCAGGGTAAAAAGTAGCCTATGTCCTTCCCCGTGACACAGGTTACCTGCATGCCAAATTTCATAAAGATTGGTCAAGGCGTTGAAGCGTGAAAAGGTAACAAACAAACAAACACATTTTCACATTTATAATATTAATAGTAAGGATTTTAATATGATATATTATTATATTCCGTATGGATTGCGTAATGCGATGATGAATGACGGTGCACGGACAAATCCTTACGGGTTTTTTGGCACCGGTATCACTGCGTCTTAATTCTAAGTTTTTTTATTGTAATATTAAAACCGATATATCTTAATCCTAACTTAGCCGTGTCAGAAGCTTTGTAGGCTTCAAAACATGTGACAGTGGGACTCGCCACCGGCCTTCCTTCACCAACATCTGGACTAGGTCTCCGTGTCATGTACACAGTAGGTATGGCCTAACCTTTGCGGCCTCGACGCGCCCTCCGACTCACGTCTAAGCCAGCGCGCAGTAAAATGAGAGAGAAGACTTGAAGCGGGACAGGGCTTTTACAGATTATGCTTTTACCACCAACTTTTTATGTAAAAAAAACTTAAAAAAAACAATCAAAAAACAATATAAAATAAGGAGAGTTGAAAAATGGTTTGGAAATATAATGACCGATATGAAAGTGGAGACAGAAGTGAAGTTAAAATTTGAAAAACACAATAATAAAAACAAATTAAAAATCGAAAATAAACAAAAGGGATGACTTTGTCGCACCTGGCCTTGTTTGGGAAGAGACTCGAGCCCCACCAGTGGGACGTTACGGGCTATTAACGGACTAACGCGAAAACCAATATAATCATAATATTTGAATAACTATACCCTTAAGTTTTATACAGACTTTGTTTCACAATTTATTTGTAGATATAACTATTGAAGCGATTGTAGTTCAGTGCGCATCGTCAGGTTGGGTCGATCACAGAAGTTAACAGGCCTGAAGCACGTTAAAAACATGGATAAGTTTGACTGTTAGTGGCATTTGTCTTGACCGTTTCCGTGCTTCGCAAGGCACGCTAAGTCGTTGGTGCCGGTTGCTAACACTAGATGGCAGTAGTTACGCCCGCGCCATGTCAGATGCCTTATAAGGCGGCTTGAGAAACTTCTGGCAGTGGGGTCCGCCACTAGCCATACAACTTGGCGCCCTCTGTGTGTAGTACGGCCTAACCTTCCTATGGAGATCGAGGACTTGTGCTGTGCGCCCCGCCACCGCCACCGCCAGTTGGTACGTTGATGGGTTGTTAACTATCATATACGTCCCCACCGAGGGGCTCGAGTCTACCCTGAATTAAGGCGATCAGGCCTTAGTCGAACACGCGAGCCCGGTGCGGGTTGATCGACTTCACACACAACCTGCGAATTTCTTCGCAGCGTGTGCAGGTTTCCTCACGATGTTTTCCATCACTGTAAGAGCGTCGGATAAACGTACATATGAAATCGAAATTCGAAAACACATTGGTACGTGGCAGGATTCGAACTACGACCTCCCGGACATAAGGTAGCGGCCCTTACCATTACGCCACCGACGCACTAGTTAACTAACCTCTTTTAATTCTTTGCGGCGTGAGAAGGCCTCTATAGAGTGTGGGACTAGGGTCGAACACGACCACCTGAAAAGATAATAATGCAATTTGTAAAGCACAATATGCACCACCTGCGAGCACCTGCGAGTACGTGGGCTCTAGGTGGTAAAACACAATATGTACCACCTGCGAGCACCTGCGAGTACGTGGGCGCTAGGTGAAGACGCGCCAACCAAAGCTATGCTGCTGAGGCACGAAAACTACATTTGTGTCTTATTCTTCTCCCACCTTTGGTATCTTACTTATTTTCCCGCGGCTTTGCCCGCTCAGATCCCAGTGAAAAAAAATTCTATACCTATTCTCAGACCTACCGAATATACACAGAAAATTTCATAGAAATCCGTTGAGCCGTTCCGGAGGAGTATGGCAAATAACACTGTGACACGAGAATTTTATTCATATAGCTATTTTTTAAAAGCTTCATGCCGTGTTAGTTAGTTTGGGACTAATCTTGGAAGCTACATTAGGAGTCCTAATTTAGGACCAACTTCCGGTTTCCTGTTGAGCTGAAATTTTGCATACACGTTAAGTTTGGACCACAATGCACAGTTAGCTAAGTGACGTCATTCTAAATCCATTATGGCGGACTCCCAAAGATAGTGGACTAGTTATTTTTTATGCACTCCCAAGATATGGATATCAAATTAAAGGATTCGCTGAAAAGAATACGAAATATATTTTCTTTAAATATTAAAGGTTGTAACTAAATTTTTTGCGTTTTTAGAAAGTTATTTCTTTTACAGTTATCTTTTGTATACTGTTTAAATTATCTCACCTAATGTATAGTGAACATTTGGATACTGGTGTTTTATCCACAATTGGTAAGCCCTTGGAATCGTCTCATCTGATGTTAAGTGAACATTTGGAGCACACCCTGCATCTAGTTTTGTTTTTATCCACAATGCGTAAGCCCTTAGAATCATCTCATCTGATGTTAGGTGAACATTTGGAGCACACCCTGCATCTAGTTTTGTTTTTATCCACAATTGGTAAGCCTTTGGCATCATCTCACCTAATGGTAAGTGACGATGGTGTTGATAAGATAGAACCTACCTATCTTCTAGAGAAACAGAACGTACAATTTCAAGAAAGTTGGGAAACTCCGAGCATAGGCATGGCCGTTGAGGCAGTAAAATTCCCGAGTGGCGACCGCGCAACGGAAGAAGTGGCGTGCTTGAACCTCCTACTCGATAGATCAACGAACTGGTGAAGGTCGACGCAGGACCGGTCGTTGGCAAAATCCTTGGGGGACGCATTTGTCCAACAGTGGATGTCTTTCGGCTGTGACGATGAAAGAAACTTAGTGTTCGGTTCATACCTTCCCTTCATTCTGCATCCAGACACCCAGAGTGTGGTAGTCACCACATAGCAAGGATAAAGTGGTAGGCTTCGTACTGTCATACCACATATTGGTCAGAAGGTCCTTCATCTCTGCAGGAAACAAAATTTTTCATTCAAAGAGTTTACAACCAAATTCAAAAGTGAAGTATTTCAACCTGATCACCATCAGCCCGTATGAGTAGTCTTCCTCAAGGCGCGTCATTAGTACAATCTTCGGGTCTGCTTGCATGGGCCAATATAAAGAGGATCCATAAAGTGGTTTAGATTACATTATTTGCGGCAAAATATTTTTTTTTCTAGGATCGTTTAGTATCGTGTATGCCAAATTTAAGTTTGCGACCTCGAAAGTGGGGGGGACTACTTTTTAATTAAATCGTTTGCGTCGATTAAAATATTAGGCGTTCCACCTAGACGGAAAGCACCTCATTCTACTTTTACTTAAATGTGGTTTCCAATCCAGGACAAAAGAATTTTGCTCATTTGGTTCAAAAACAGTTTTGTAGGTACCCAATGAAATAACATCGCTGGTTCTTGTTCAGCTAACGGTCTAAAGGATATAACAAAATTGGTGTGGTCACACACTGGGGCTTCCACTCATCTTACTTAGCAAATTTCCCCAAGGATTCCAGTCTTTTGGCTGATATGAAGATGTAAGTAAACATAATGTAACAAAATTGGTGTAGGATCCGTTAACTAGAGTATATAAAATAGTGAGGTGGTGCTCGCAGGTTGTTACAAAATTGATATAGGAGCCGTTAACTGAAGCTTGTACTCATCATACTGAACAACCTTTCCCAAGGAGACCATAGTAAAAATATAATTACAAATCGATCAACTGATTGACCAAGTTTGATTATAAAAAAATTATAATCAAACTTAGTCAATCAGTTGATCGATTTGTACAAATTGATTTCAATTTTTTTTTTTGCGCATTGACAATGGTCCCATTGGGAAAGGTTGATTAGTATGATGAGTACAAGTTAACGGCTCCTATATCAATTTTGTAACAACCTGTTACCTGTATATGTGTGGTTATCCGCTTAATTGAATAAGTATTGTAACTAAGCACAGCTCGCGTAACGAGTTAGAGCACTCGGCAAAAGTGTAGGGGGGGCGACTAACGTACACATTTCTCACTCACTCACTGTGTAAATGCAAGAGAGACGTGTCCTCGAGTGTCCCTCTCCACTTTCACCGAACGCTCATTAACCTTTGCGCGATCTGTATACACTTAATTGAATAATTTTGAAACTTGCCCTTAGCAGTATCCGTCGTTGGTGCGACCTCTTCTTCATCTTCAGCTGCACTCATGGCTTCCTCTTCATCACCACCCTCCTGTTTGACACACATATTTTATGCGCCTATTCAGTTTTCTTTATCCATAGTAGGTATTAAGCCCTTGGCATCATCTCGCCTGATGGTAAGTGACGAAGATGGAAGCGGGCTTACGAAGATTTCTCAACGCAATGGGGAACTGGCTAACTTATTTTCATGCTGGGACACATCAATGCTGTTAAAATTAAAGTTTGGCGGCAATACTTAGCCAGACGGGCTTAGTAAATACCAGCAAACAAACCGAGTCTTAAAGAGTAAGACCCACCCGGGAATGAACCCGCAACCTCCTGGTGTGAAGCTAAGAGGACTAACCAATAAACTACGGAGACGACTGATGTAAACATTGTAAGATGTTTTTTTTTCTCTTTTAAATTGTATGTTATTCACGCGTATGTATGCGCGTAGGCAGGCCTCCTACTCGGTGGACCGACGACCTGGTAAGGGTCGCGGGAAGCGCCGAATGAGGGCCGCGCAGGACCATTCGTTGTGAAAATCCTTGGGGAAGGCTTCTGTAAGTAGATGGTATGAAGATGTAAGTATTCATGGTGTAACCAAATTGGAGTAGGATCCGTTAACTGAGGGTTCTACTCATCATATTGATCAGCTTAAAAAAAGGTTTATTTTTGTATTGAAAGTCTGTAAACATGACATAACATCAGTATAGTTTGATTAGAAGCCCTAAGTAACGGGTTCTACGAAAATTTTGTTCCATTCTTTATAGCAAACACAATTTGATCTTTGACAAGCATACTTTTTACGTTTCTCCATCCCACTCTATCACTTTAAAAGGTTTCTCGCTACGACCGATCGCTTGAGTTGTTTGTCACAATTGTTAACATGTACCGTTTCCAAAGAGGTGGATGGTCAATCCAATCTATACCTAGACAAGGACGCAAGATATTATGAGTGCACACTTACCCTAACCTATACCTAGTTAAGGACGCAAGATATTATGAGTGTACACTTACCCCAACCGATACTTAGATAAGTACGCAAGATATTATGAGTGCACACGCCAACCTATACCTAAACAAGGACGTAAGATATTATGAGTGCACACTTACCCCAACCTTTACCTAGACAAGGACGCAAGATATTCTGAGTGCACTCTTACCCGAATCTATACCTGGACAAGGACGCAAGATATTATGAGTGCACACTTACCCTAACCTATACCTAGTTAACAACGCAAGATATTATGAGTGCACACTTACCCTAACCTATATCTAGTTAAGGACGCAAGATATTATGAGTGCACACTTACCCCAACCTATAACTAGACAAGGACGCAAGATATTATGAGTGCACACTTACCCAAAACTATACCTAGACAAGGACGCAAGATATTAGGAGTGCACACTTACCCCAACCTTGTCAGGTAGTCTCAAAGGTAGAGTTGTTCCCTCCCCTACTTGTACAGAAAACGTATTGGCTCCCATCTCGAACTTCTTGCTCATGTCTATCACATTATGCGGGTCACCGGTACCCGCGCCCGCGCCGTGTACGGTGGAATGTGCACTCTGTGTGTAGTTGCTGTAGTAATCGGCTCCAGCCTCTGTTTTGAGAGAAGAATTTACAGTTGCTTTTACAAGTACCCAGTTTAATGAATTGTTTACTTGTAACCATTCTAGGGTTCCGTATTGTAAATGTATGTATTTAATGTGCTAGTGTTAGCTCGCGGGAGCTGTCGTTAGATATATAAAACCCCTCAATGTTTAAGGCTGTGACTTAACTTTGTTAAGTGTGGTCGTGTCCGTTACGGATTGTGGACATATTTGTCCCCAAGGGACAGCAGCGTTTGTGTCTCTTGTTAATAAGCTTAGTTTTGTGTCGGTTGTGGTAATTTATTCCATAGCTAGCCAGCCTTAAGCATTTAACCCCAGCGCCGCGTACCCCATCGGCGGGCTTAAGACACGATACTCAATGGGCCCAAACTTATTTAGATTCACCTTTCCCGGTGTCTGTAAAGAAATCTTGCAAGTTAAATTTGACCCACTTCCCGGTTTTTGATTCAGCTGAAATTTTGCATGCGTTATATCGCGTCACAATGCAATAAGCTTGTACCTAAAAGTTTTTGAAAAAAAAGTCTCGCCACCGGGCCCCTCTCTATGTTGTTGCTAGCTGTGTCCATCTTTGGTCCGTGGCGCGAGAAAGGTGGCCTGCCGAACTCCACTTCATTGTTTGTGCGTATTGTAGAGCGTCAATAAATGTTGTCTTGTTTCTTATTTCAAAGCTTCTGCATTTTTCGATGAGTTTAATGTTTAAAATTTTCCTTTCCATGGCTTTCTATATTGATTGTATTTTTTTTCGTGTTATTTGGTTGTAAATCCATGTTTGGCAAAGGCTCTCTGTATTACTTGTATTTTGTTTCGTGTTATTTGGTTTTAAATCCATGTTTGGCAAAGGCTCTCTGTATTACTTGTATTTTGTTTCGTGTTATTTGGTTTTAAATCCATGTTTGGCAAAGGCTCTCTGTATTACTTGTATTTTGTTTCGTGTTATTTGGTTTTAAATCCATGTTTGGCAAAGGCTCTCTGTATTACTTGTATTTTGTTTCGTGTTATTTGGTTTTAAATCCATGTTTGGCAAAGGCTCTCTGTATTACTTGTATTTTGTTTCGTGTTATTTGGTTTTAAATCCATGTTTGGCAGCCATAAGTTAGGCACGGAAGGAAACAAGTGTCCAATACTGTTTTCTTTAGGTGTAGTGGTATTTTAGATGTTGGTAATTTTTTTGGGCCTAAAATTTTCTCCATGATATTTAATTCTTCTATTTATTCCTCCTCATTTCTACTAGTTTTTAACGGAATTTGTTTGTCCCGATAGATATACGATTCTGCGTATTCTAGGGGAACAAGTGTTTAATTACAATACAACTGTTCGACTTGCGACGTTTAATTTATTTATCATAGTTTCAAGTTGCTGTCTCGTAGAAAATGATTACGTCATCGGAAAACCTGAGGTAACTTAGATAATTTCCGTTTATCGAATTTCTTTTATTTCCCAATCTGGGTCTCATCAAGTTTTTCAAGACAGCTATAAATTCAGTTTTTGATGTTCAATGCCAATTTTTATTGAAAATAAAAAAGTTATGGTTTTTTATTATTGACCTTATGGTGACACTACTTATGGTCTTTTATTAGTAACTCTGATTAGAGTGTGTGGCTCGAGCCCCTCGGTGGGGACGTATATGAGCTGTTATAATAATAATAATAATTAGTAACTAGTGGTATGTCTTTCATGTTCCAATTCCCTGAGCTATGTACCACTGAATGGAACAAAGGCGTTTGCTTAGTGGTCAGATGAGGCAATTTTTTAGAATAGTTAATTTTCTTGAATTTTCCTGAAAATGGCCAAATATTCCTAATATGACATTAGTAACGAAGAAACTGCTGCGATAACTCTCGAGCTTTAAAATTAAAAATGTGTATATTTTGCCTCAATAAAGGCGATTTTTTCAGGTAAAAAAACCCGAATTCATGGGGTTAAGGCCACCTTACTCTTAATATATCTAAACAATAGGCATATGCTTACCACCATTTAATTTCTAATAGCCTAATGCTATTTTAAAAATAAATTTTGTTATAATAACTATTGTTCTTAATATTAATTTTCATCTCTAAACTTTTTTATACAATCTGCAATTTCATAGGTAAAAACCTAATTTTTGACGATAAGGATCTCCTTGTTTTACACCTTTTGATTTCTAGCCCTTTTCGATCTAATTTTACTCTCCTAGTACTTTTGCTGTAAATATCTTAAATCACTTCAATGTGTATTTTGGGGATGTTTTGATTGTCAGTGCTGCCCAGACACTAGCATGGGATATATTATACATAGTGTAATGGAGCCCTAAGTACGGCGTACTTGTCGCGTGTCTATCGCTATCTTGTGACACCATAGGTGTGCATACTTCGTGCTATTTATACACCAGAGGTAAAAAAATCTCAGTAATCCTTACTAATATTATGAATGTGAAATTGTTTGTTTCTTTGTTACCTTTTCACGCTTCTGAAATTTGGCATGCAGGTAGCTTTTAGCTATTCCGTGAAAATAGCATAGTCCGATGCAGTTCCTGAGGAAACTGGAAAATACTCTTCTATTTGTTTAATTTCTATAACATCGCAACTGAAAAATGGATTGTTATGATTTTTTGCATAGAGTTGGTTGAGGATTAGCATTCCTGACGTAGTTCCCGAGGGATTTGGGGGAAACTCATTTCCACGCTCGCGCATTTCGGCGTCGCAACGGAGGAATGGCTTGAAGTGGTTTTTTGTATAGAATTGGTTGAGGGGGTGGGAAGTAACATATACTTCTAATCAGAATAGCCCGATATCGTTCCTGAGGGATCTGAGGAAAACTCATACCCGCGCTCGCGAGCCGCCACAACTCACCCTAAAATACAGTCATAAAAACGATGTCCACGCGGGCCAAGCCGCGGGCGAAAACTAGTACTAATATAAGTATTCATGTTATTATTTTATTTTTATACAGGGGATGTAACAATTGGTGTAGGACCCGTTAACTGGGGCATCTACTCATGAAACTGAACAACTTTTGTTCTACAAGTTTGCTGAAATCGCAAAAAAAATTTGAAAATGCTTCCCACCCCGGAAGTGACAAAGACTGCTAATCAGAATAGCCCGATATTGTTCCTGAGTGATCTGGAGAAAACTCATGTCCACGCTCGCCAGCCGCTCGCCAGCCGCTCGCGCACCACTCAACCTCAAAGACAGTGCGTGTCTGGACACGCCCAATGTAAGGTTCCGTAGTTGCCATTATCGCGTCCATATCTAATTTTCTAATTTTCAAATACAGCGGTTTAGTGGTTAGGGGGTGGGAACACTCGACTCCAACAAAATTTATCACTTTCAAGCCTATTTTTTCGAAAACAGAACCCTAAATTATAAAATGGTTTTAAAACACACCTAATTTTTAAGCTCTAACCAACACGACTGGGTTTAACTAGAAAAAAAAATCATCCCCACTTTACTTGTAGGGAAAATTTTTGTAAAAATTTTACAGTTCTCTCCGCGTAATCATCATATATATCTTTGCCAAATTTCAGCTCTTAGCTACTAATAATCTAGGAGCTAGGCCGCGGACAGACAGACCGACAGACATGACGAAACTATAAGGGTTCCTTGTTGTACTACGGAACCCTAAAAACGATGTCCACGCGGGCGAAGCCGCGGGCAAAAGCTAGCTGGATATAAGTCTACCAATTCGTGAATAGATTAAAATTGTGCTACATGTGTCACTAAACTATAAAAATAACCCACTTTTTGCCCGCGGCTTCCCATCGTTTTTATGACCATCTTTGAAGGTGAATGGTGGGCGAGCCGCAAAATATTTAGTATATATTGTTCGCTCGGTTACGTTACTCCTGTTTGTTAGTTTCCAAGCTTCACATCCAAACATAAGACAGTATAGTTCTAATGACCACTTTGTAAATACGAATCTTGCTCTTTTTAGACATGTGCTTGGACACCAGAATTTTACGGAGAGCTGATGTGCTGAATCTGTGAATGCTGTGGATCTACCAAAACTTTTGGGATTTTTTTCCTCAATGATGTACATTAAGAGGGTCATAAGAGACTTTCACTTGCCCAAGAAGTTGTAAATGTGGTCCTGATGCATGAACGGTGGAGGCACGGACTCGGTAGCGGCTAAAAACGCAGCAGCGCACGGCGTCGCTATGGTGTGGCCGTCTAGGTCCTCCTCCTGTTTTTATGGTCAAACATTATGTTATGCTACCAGAAGAGATTAATTAGGTGAGCATTACAATCCAAATATTTTAAAAAAGGAAAATATAGAAATGTTTTTTTTGTAGATTTGGGATCGTTTGTCTCCAATCTTACCAAGTCGAACATGGAACACGCAATCCCAAAATGCCTATTCATTCTCGCCCTGAAGATACCTAAATTATAGGTTTCGAGAAACACAGACGCTGGCAAGGAATTCCACTCCTTAGCGGTACATATAATGAACGCGGAGGTGAAGCGCTTCGTGCGCAAAAGTGGAAAGTCTACCGCATATTTGAAATTTTTTCAAGATGACACGCGTGATGAAAAGCTTTCTATGTACATTCTTACTTTTAGTAATAATGTAATATATATTTTACTCTATCTATTTAACATTCAGTTTTCAAAAAAAACACGAATTGACGTAACAATTTGTTTCCCACAAAATCAAGCGCTGTTTGCTCAAAGCATTTCAACTATGATGACTTTGTTGTTACAACACACAAGAAATGCATAAAATGTTCTGCACTGCTTCATGCAGACGTTTGCATACTGTATTCAGTACGTATCGGTCGTTTTAATATTTTCTTTACTTTTTACCAATTTACAACCCACAGTACTGGGAAACATAGTTTGGGCACACCCCGGATACTGCATACAAACGGTCGTGAAATGACATTTCAAAAAAAAAGCAAACAAAATAATGATTTCCCATATGTTCAAGAACCAAACTACAGCCAATCTGAATCTGAATCTGTTATGAGAATGAAATTTTAATAAACACCTAATCGATATCTGAAGGTCCTTGAGGGTTGAGACCACGAATCCTTTGTAATTTCGAAGCAATAGGCGCAGTAACTACCATACCTCGCATACCTAATGTAATCTAACCTAACGATATTAAAACATGCCTAACTATAACTACAACACTACGGGAGTGATACCATTTTTGGGAAAAAAATTGCACGGAAAAGAATCAGATAGGAATCATCATCAGGTGAAGTGCATCCAAACTTACTAAAATCCTACTTCCTACTAATATTATAAACGCGAAAGTTTGTAAGAATGTATGGATGTATGTTTGTTACTCTTTCACGCTAAAACTACTGAACGGATCTGGCTGAAATTTGGTAGGTAGACAATGAAGACCTGGAATAACATATAGGCTACTTTTTGATCCACGCTCGCTAGCCGAAGCCGCGCACTACGCACCCTCGAAAAGTCATAGAAACGTTGTCCACGAGGGAAAAGCAGCAGGAAACAGCTACTTATTAATAAAAAAACTAAGTTGACGAAATTATGAAGTATAGACCAGCCGAAAGACGTATTCTTTGCGCAGCGCCATAAGGTGAACTGCTGATCCACAAAAACTCACTTAATGCATTTGGCTCAGGAGCGCGCTAAGTGGAAGTCAATGAGAGAAGCCAGTGTCCAGTAACATTCGTCTTCGGCAGAAATGTTTTTGGTGATAATAAAAAGTAAAGTGCGACCCTAGAATAGCACCACCTCGTCTCCTCCCGAGGGTGTCGTGATAGGCGACTCAGGGATCAAACAGGAGAGCGCACTGCGATCGCCAGCCCGCCTGCCCGCCTGCCAAGCGTGGTGATTACGGCAAAACCCCACCAACTCGGGTGCCAGCAGTGGACGTCTTTGAGCTAGTCGTCATCATCACATGCCGAAGCAGGCTGATGTTAAATGTCTACTCACCGGCACTCTAGCTTTCTTTATCGATTTACCAATAGCACTGTTCTCGCCTCTCGGGCCCAGTAAGATGGCCGCTGTTCCACGGTTCATCCAGTCAAAAGCGCGGTTCTGAAACAAATATTTAAACACGTTATTAGGTTCTCTCCACATTCAGTCATCGTCAGCAAGGGTCGAACGCAGATCCAGGTAACGAATTGTTGCATCTGTCCTTGAAGTATCTTCTGACAGGCAATCATTATTGATGACAGATGAATCACAGATTTAAAATCCAAAAGGAATTTGAGATGTGATCCATTCCAGTGCAAGTCCAGAAACTTGCGAAAAGTACCAATTTTCATAATTTCACAAGTCAAAAACTAGAATATTTTTAAAAGCAGGTAATCAATAGTTATACGTGTAGTTTCTGCGGAATTACATTTACAAACGCTAAACGCTAGGTCTCGCTACGGACAAAGGAAAAGCTTTACAGATAAATCGCTTAGTGACGCCCGCGTAGCATCTTTTACAGCTTTTCCGTCACAGCGAAATACAAGATTACGTTTATACAGATCAAGTTTATAGCAGGTGTTTTAAATCTAGCATTATCAATCAGAAGATTTATTAAATACAACAAGAAGTACTTCCTAAGTCCTAAACGTTAATAAATTTGCTCACAATATAATTTTAACGAAAAACTTTACTTTAACACCGATTCTTAAATAACAACAATCACGCACTATGAAAGTACACTTAATTGTACTAGCAATACAAAGTTATCACGCAGCGCAATGACGTCTCCGTCGAGCTCCGAAGAGAAAGTGGCGGCGCGTGGTGTTCTTCTTGTTGCCCCCGAAGGGGGCGACGGGGAGACGTCCCCGAGGCGTAGCCTCCTTGACGTGGCTGCTTCCGCCGTCCATTACGATGGATGGGTCCTTGGGGGGGGCGCAGTGCCCTCGGCAGACTCTCTAGCCCCGGCTGGGGCGAGCAGCTGCTGGATTACTTCCAGGGCGTGCAGGAGGTCGCGTCTGGAAGGCATCGCGGTGGTATTGGTAGCAATGGGGACGGCGGAAGCAGGGGCAAGGTGCCTCTTCCTCCTCCGGCAGGTTCGTCGTTTCTTGGGCTTCGGTGCGGGTGCAGCGGCCGAGCCGCTCAACACGGCGGGCGCTGCCGGTGTGGCGCGCTCCGCAGTGGCGGCGGGTGCTGCAGGGCGAGAGGCGGTGGTCCGGGCGACTGTGCCGGCCTTCCTGTTCCGGAGCTCCCTGCGGAACGCCGGGCACGAAACGTGATTGGCGGGATGCGGGCCCGCGCAGTTGGCGCAGGTCGCTGGGTCCTCCCGCGGCCGTGGGCAGTCCTTCGCGGCGTGAGGATCGCCGCAGCGGACGCAGGCTTGCGGGAGGTGGCAGCCGTGGGAGGAGTGCCTGAACCCTTGGCACCGGTGGCACTGCGCGGGCCCCCGCTTTCCACGCCAGGCCTCGATGGTGATGCCCGGTATGAAGAGGAGCTCCGCGATGGAGTAGATGGCCGTCAGGTTGGTGGTCCGCTGGATCTGCACGTAGAAGATACATCCGGGACGTCCTGCACGCGCCCGGATGGCCTTGACGTGCTCCGCCTCGAAGCCGTGCTCGGCTAAGGCGTCGAAGATCTCGGCGGGCTCGGTGGTGGAGGGGAGGCCACGGATGGCCACCTTGAGAGGCCTCTCGGCCGGCAGCGAGTAGGAGAACCACTGTATCCCCGGCAGTGAGGACAGGTACCGCTGCACCGTGCGGTACTCGTCACCGTCGTCGGGGATGAATCGGACCCCCTTGCCGTAGGGGCGGGCGCTGGGAGCTCGCCCGAGCTCCTCGGCAAGCTTCTTGAAGTGGGTCGGCCAGTTCGGAAGGGACTCCACTACCAAGGGAGGGTAGCGGACCTTCTTAGGCTGGCCGACGGCGGCAGCGGCGGCGGCGCGCGGAGGCGCGGCGGTATGCGGCGGCGCGCGGGGGTGCGGGGCGCGCGGGGGCGCAGCAGCGCGCGGCGGCGGGGCGGCGCGCGGCGGAGCGGCGGCGGCGGTGGCGGCACAGGGCGGCGCGGGGACGCGGGGTGGCGCGGCGGCGCGGGACGGCGCGTCGGCGGCGGTTGAGGGTGGCACCTTTGCTCGGTCCGCGTATGTGGGCCGGGCAGGGGGCTCGGTGGTGGTGGGGGGCGCGGTGCGCCTCGGGGCCGGTGCGGGCGGCGGCTGGCGGGACTGCACGCGTGGGTCGCGTTGCGACCACGGCGGCAGGGGGTCTCCGTACTCGCCGCAGCGGCGCTTCGCCTGCTGCTCTGGCGAGTCCTCCTGTCCGGGGCTTCGGAGGCGTCTGGCGGGCTTCAGCTGGAAGTCCGGCACCGTGTCTTTGACGACGGCGGTGCAGACTTCCAGGTCCAGCGGGATGTGCTGCAGCTCCGAACACGCCGCGTGGAGGCAGGCGGCGGCGAAGCTGTCTTCAGCGAATGGTGGCTGCTCGACGGGGTTCTCCAGTAGGTGGCGCTCGCGCTCCATTAAGTGCGCCGCCATCGCCCTCAGGAGCTCCTCCGACCCGATCCGTGATCGGCACATGCGTGCGACGACCACGGTGTCGACGTCCAACGCCGACCTGGGCGAGATGGGCTGCGGTGGGCGGGTGCTCGCGCTCTCCATGGAGGCGTGGTCCTCCGTCGGGGCTTCTTGCTGGGTGTCGTCATGCGGCGATGACGACCGGGACGCGAGCGGTGACCCCGAGTCGGAACTCGAGGCCATCTCGCTGGCAGGGATGCGACGTGAAGCTCTGCGGCGGCGCGGTTGCGGCTTGTAGCACACGGGCGGGCCCATGTGCTAGTATAAGCGACTCGCGGGCAGCGGTCGGGGATACGGGTGCGCGAGTCTAGAGGGGCGTTACATGCCCGATCAACCTTCCCCCTGAGTAGACTTTTGAGGAAAACTCAGGGTTCCAGATGTCCAGGCAGTCCCAGCCCCTCAGCTGCGGCTTTACTTGGCGATCCCCCCCGCGCAAAAATGCACGGGCGCGACTACCCGCACTATTAAAAAATAGTGAGGGTAGATTGCAAAAATGTTGGGGCGACTCCGGGCGCAAGTCGATTCGACGGTCCGTATGGCGAATCCAAAGTGGCGGCGGCGGCTATGGGCTGGTATTTATATCCTCGGGCGCGGGCGGTCCCACCAGCCTTCTTGCAGTGACATTAGCGCCTGCCACGTGAAGTGTGCGGCCATGCTCTTTCGATTTATATGATAATACTAGTATATGACTTCGTATATGTTGGTAGAGAACGGGGCAGATAGCTCGTAGAACAGATGGCAGTTGGGGAAGTAAAGTTCTCGGGTGGCGGCCGCGCTCCGAAAAACGTAGCGTAGGCAAAACTCTCACTCGGTGGTCTGACGACCTGGTTGATGTCGCGGGAATAAGCCGCTTGATGCGGGCAGCGTAGCACCGGTCTTTATTGAAATCCTTGGGGAAGGTCTCTGTCTCTCAGCTGATATGATGATGATGATGACGATATGACAAGGGCACGACTCGCATCGGTACCTAACAACTATCGAAGTAAACTACAGTCAACTTTCGACAACATTAGCGTGAATAGAACTTTGTAATAGGTAAAATCTGTAAAAGAATCGGACGGAAAACTTAAGCTACACTCCACCAACGAAGGCCTAAGTAAGTAAGTAGCTCAGATTGGAAGATGCTTCAACCTCGCTGATAAACTCATCATATCATCTCATATACATCCCCACTGAGGGGCTCGAGACTACCCTGAATTAGGGCGATCGGGCCTTAGTCGACCACGCGACTTCACACACAACCTTTGAATTTCTTCGCAGGCGTGTGCAGGTTTCCTCACGATGTTTTCCTTCACCGTACGAGCGTCGGATAAACGTAAATATGAAATCTAAATTCGAAATCACATTGGTACGTGGCAGGATTCGAACAACGACCTCCCGGACAGGAGGCGACGGCCCTAGCCGTTACGCCACCGACGACATACTGATAAACTCACAGCCAACTTATGTTCAGGAGCTCCAGTTTCAGGATGTATTCTGTTCAGGGTCACTTCTACCGGAGACAGGTTGAAGCTGTCATCAGAACCAGGTGGCATATTGTTCATGATGACGTCAGCTAGTTCCTTCGCGTTATTCGTCATGCGAACGAGGGCGGCGGCTGCTCGAGGGTCTTCTGATGGGTTTCCTGGTGATGGTCAAATAAATTGATTACCTACAATGCGCAGTTAGTTAGAACACGACAGGTTTCTGAAAACCATCACAGAAGGAAAGATAGAGGGAAGGACAGGCCAAGGAGAGAAGACCAAGGTGAAACTCCATAGAGCAACTAAAGGAAAAGGCTGGTGTCGTGTCGTATTCAGACCTTCAGACGATGGCTGAGAAGAGGGAGAATTTGCGATATTTTCACAGACAAGCGCAGTGCTCTACAAATAAAGAAGAAGCCTTTTAAACGGGTAGTTTCTCGTATATGTACATTTTAATCAAAGTTTGAAGTTGGTTCTCAATTAACATTAATCCTCCCATTGGACAATACGGTAAGTTGGTCATACGATGCTGTTATCGTATAAACATCATCATCATCATCACACCAGCCGAAGGACGTCTTCTGCTGGTGATAGGCCTCCCCCAAGGATTTCCAAGGCGACCGGTTCTGCGCTTCCCGCTTCCAGCGGCTTCCTGCGACCTTCACCAGGTCATCGGTCATCGTATGACCAACTCCACAAAAACACAAGAACGAACACCAAAAAATAACGAAAACAACATTATAGCTTGTTTCATTGTTTTTTTTTAAACTAGATATTATCGTTTCTGCGCTAGAATATACATTAATTTCTTTTTTTATCCACCATTAGTAAGACCTTGGCATCATCTCACCTAGTGGTAAGTGACGATGTTGCCGAAGATGGAAGCGGGCTTTACCAAGATTCCCTAACGCAATGGGTCCTCAATAAGTGCGAACAAACTTCTACTTTGCTCCCTGTAGAGAGTTTTGTTTCTCCCTTCTGATTGGTCCACGTTCGTGCTCTGATACGAACGCGGACCAATCAGAAGACAAAACGCTCAAGCCAATGTCTATACATACCTACATACTAATTTCTTTTTCTCATCGGTTGGTCGGTGATGAAAAAGTGTGTGTGTGTGTGTGTGTGTGTGTGTGTGTGTGTGTGTGTGTGTGTGTGTCACTCGGGGCCAAACTATTTGAGTCTCGGGCAACGTGCATTGAATCCCTCGGAATATATTACTTTGTTTTGCACATCTATTTGTTAAATCCCACACTTTTTCGCTTAAGGGTCGACGCCCCTAGGTTTCGGTGTAACTTGGAATGACTACAGTAAATGTTTAAGGTTCTAAATACAATTAGTACCTATCGCTAGCAAGAGGCAAAGGAATAGCATAACAAAAGAAAGATTGCGGTATAACATTGGCTACCGTGTTCAGTTTCGGTCATCTTTTGTGAATTTCTCGAGTACTTTCAGATGTGCTCATAAATGTGACCGCAATCCGTCATGTTTTATGTTATACCAAAGAATACGGAATACGGTTACACTTCGTCTCTTTGGCTGGCGATAATTATCCATTCTATTTACAATCATGAACATTTGCTATCGTTCTTTACGTAACGCCAAACCGAATTTTAGGTCCAAAGCCTATCTAAATGTAACAAATTTTAAAATACCTTCATCGTCACATCCGTGAGGGTCGAACATATAAAGATGGCTGTCATGGCGCCAAACTCCAATGGAACTTCCCCTGGCTGTCAGCACTCCAGCTTTGTGCTTCTCGAAGAGCTTGCCGAGAGACTCTCTGAGAGTCATGAGGCCTTGGCCAGCTGCATCAGGGTTCAGGGTACCTGCAGAATGTCGGCATTGAACGGTTTCATAAAATTAATGATCTGCTGTGAATAGGTGATCGTGTGTTTTTGTTTGAAATGTGATTGATCATAGGAATTATGAATTATCTTTTTATTTAGTCATGTCTATCTAATGGACCAAGAAAACGAAATGAAATGAAGTTTATCCGGTAACCAAAGTAAAAAAAATCAATAAGTATTAGGTACCTCTATAGGAAAATATTAAAGATGATGGCAGAAGAACTCTCCTTAATAGCTAAAACAAACGCTTTAGCTGCTACTGCAAAAGCTGACCACAGGTTAAGAAACACTGCTTCAGCATATCAAAACACTAGTTTTATGAGTGTCTCTAAAGGAAAGTGGTGCGGTGAGCAAGCCAAAGAGTTTTCTCCTGATCCTTCGGGAACTATGTCGGGCTACGCTAATATAGTCTTTGTCACTTCTCACCGCCACAATTATCTCTGCGCAAAATATCACAATGCGTAGAAATTTGTTTTCTCCCGATCATTTGGGAACTTCAACAGGCATGTGCGGTGAAATCAAATTGGCGCACAGTAAACTGGCATATAGAGTAAATACCACTTTTCGAGCAACTGTATTAAAAATACAATGTTTCATCAAATACCTACAGTCAAAAGTATCAACATAAAGAAATATAGCAAAATTGTAGATGTTGTGATTAAAATCGTTGTTTATCACCATCACCATATCAGCTCATATACCTCCCCACCGAGGGACTCGAGACTACCCTGAATTCGGGCCACGCGGGCCTAGTGCGGGTTGGTCAACTTCACACACACAACCTTCGATTTTCTTCGCAGGCGTGTGCAGGTTTCCTCACGATGTTTTCCTTCACCGTAAGAGTCGGATAAACGTGCATATGAAATCGAAATACGAAAACACATTGGTACGTAGCAGGATTTGAACTACGACCCCCGGACAGGAGGTAACGGCCCTTGCCATTACGCCACCGACGCTCCCAATATTGTTTATAAAAAAAGTGTAAATAGATGATGAACAGAAAGTTAGTAAATATATTTTCAAATATTTCCATAAACTCACCACTAAAAGCACTAGCCATAATATCCACTTCCACATGATCAGTGTCCGTAATTCTGAACCGAGGCAGTACATCAGCTGCAGCCAGGGTTCCACTAGGTCCTTGACCCTGATCTTGGTCCTGGTCAGTTTCCTCGCCCTCGGCCTCTTCATCGGTGATGGCTGGCATGTCAAGGTTGATGCCCAGCTTACCAAGGTGTTCAATTGTGTTCTCGTAGAGGATGTCGCCTCTCACAAGGATCTGTGCAGGTTAAATGTCATGTTAATAATTATATCCACTCTCACTTATGCAGTTCCCTACACATTTGTCATTTCCTCTTGTACGAATGGCGATGGCGCACGAGAAGACGTAGCGTAGCAGGCTTAATCCCACTCGGTGGACAGACACCTTGGTGAAGGTCGCTGGAAGCCGCTCGATGCAGGCAGCGTAGGACTAGTGAACGTTTGGTGATGAGAACCAATGTATCAAAATATGGTTGCCTTTTCTACTGGTGGTGCCATCTGTCCGAGTAACAGTAGACTATTTAAAAGTGCTTGTCATTTGGTTGGTTCAAAGATAACCTTCATTCACCGGACATAGATGAGTACGACACAACAGTGTTAACAAGATCCGCTCTTAAACGAGAGTGTGAGAGAACAGTACCATCCCCGCCATCATTCCACCTCCTTCGTTCACTAAGTCAGGCAGTAGTTCGGTCCTGACGACAGCACTGGCACTTGTCGCCCGACGGCCGACCGCGCTGGTTGTGTGCACCGATTCTTCCCACAAATATAGATGTCGGACGAAGGCGATCCTCATGGTGATTGTTCAATTTACGTCCCCGGGACAGAAAGAGGCTCATTGAAGCGCTAGCAGTAACACCGCGCAAGTTAAAAATTAATCTATAAGTCCCTAATCTTCTCTGCTACCAGTTTGAAAGAACACCCGAGCGAGCACGGCATGGAATGACAGTCAAACTAAAACAGCCGCACTGATCGTTCCTCCAGTCAACTAAAACTAGGATTGTGTAACGCTCCCGTCCCAAGCTGGATAGCGAACAACTTGCTATTAAGTGCTTGCTGGGGACCAGAACGCTACACAACTTTTTCCATTACAAATATTATGGGCCAGTTACGCCCTGTCACATCAATAAACCTAAGTAACCACTTACCCAAGTCCAGCCTGCAGCAGGTCCTTGCATTCTTGGAGGGTTTTGGGATACCTTGGTGTACCTAACCTAGTGTGAAGTCTGTTTTATAGTTATTGTATGAGGTTATCCCAAGAGTTACTTATTCTTTCACAAATTGCACCTCCTAGCTTCACCGCAGCAAGCAGCTTAGTGTCGACGGCCCGTGCCGAACACCACACACAGAATACAAAGTCAGTGTCACGAGGAATTGTATGGAAATTTAGCAGGTAACTGCTCACAGCTAATTGACAATAAATTTCACTCTTGTAGCAACCTTTCGCACCCTAATGCGTGGTAGATCACCAATGAGATGGACGGACCAAATCAAGGCAGCACTGGATGACTCCCTGTACCAATGCACCAAAAAAGCAGCCCTCAGAGAATAATGGCGACGAATTATGAGGCGGGTCACCCGACCGAAATGACGACCACGACCACTCTGTCAAGAGTGTAACGACTAAGAAGAAGCAATCTTTCGCAAGAACTAAATAGTAATTGGAGGAATTGCACTAATAAAACAATTTACGTGCGAAATCACGATTTATGTGCCCAAAAACACTCAAAATTAAAACAAATGGCAAGAGGTTACGTAATTGTCAGACCGCGCCATGACAGCAAGCAGGATATATATTTTTTCCCTTCGGATGGAATATGTAGGTTAGTGTGTCGTTCCGTCATACTGTCACCTACCCGCGTAAGCATTGAAAAAATAGTAGATTGTTAATCAAGGGAAGAAAGTGACCCATTTCACTCGAGATGAAATGGGTCATTTCACCCGAGTTAAACACTCTACTTTTCATTTCGACTGTGAGGAAATGTATTTATTGTAATTTAATTATTTATATGATATAAAATATTAGTCGACCAACCCGCACTGGGCCCGCGTAGTCGACTAAGGCCTAATCGCCCTGATTCAGGGTAGGCTCGAGCCCCTCGGTGGGGACGCATATGAGCTGTAATGATGATAAAATATTAATTACATATCAATAAATTAGTTTTACCTATATCCAACCTCCAACCTTTTCGCAATGGCCGCTTGCCACGGCCGACTAGATTGAAACTAATCGAGTTGGTCACGACGTACATCTAGGTGGCCATGCCGAAAATTGAAAAAAAAAAGTGTCATGTAATCATGGCATTATGGCGCGCAGCAGAATAGAGGAATGATTTTAATTTTTTATCTTCTGTAATTGTAAAAAAATATAGACCAACTATAAAATGATTTATTATCAATCTGTAGATCGTAATAAACACGTCGTTTGATGTATAGTTGAGTTTAGATATATGAAAACCTCTTAGTTCGACTCCGTGGCTGGCAATTAAAAAAAATTACTTTCCACCCTAGGGATGATAATACTTTCCACCCTAGGGATGAAAATACTTTCTACCCTAGGGATGATAATACTTTCCACCCTAGGGATGAAAATACTTTCTACCCTAGGGATGGAAAAGCAATGTTCCACCCGGCTATCTACTCATGAAAATTAAACTTTCCGAACAGGAGAGATATAGACATAGACATAGACATTTTTATTGGTAATTGTAAATTACACGTCATGATATAAAATAGAGTAAAATGTAAAATATAACATTTTAAATTCTAAATAGTCGAATTGGTCAACATACATTGTCATTTTCATTATAAAATAATAATAATATTAAAAAAAAACATCATTTTCATTAAATAACAATATTATCAAAATGCAATACATTTAATGTATTTCAAATAAAATTGAATTAAATTTACATATAAACTAAAGGTATTCGAATTTAAATTACACTTAGTTTCAAAAAATCGTCAAAACAGTAGAATGCCTGCTCGGCGAGCCAGTTTCGCAATTTAATTTTAAACGAATTCAAGCTAAGGGCATTAGTGATTTCGAGCGGGAGCCTGTTGTAGACGGAGGGGCCTAATACATGGATCGTCTTACCGCTCTTGGCTAACCCGTGGGGAATAGGAGCGATTCTGCTACCATGTCGCGTCCTATACGTGTGACAGACACTTACCTGCGAATAAACGTCCAGATTTTCTCGTACGTACACAGCCACTTGGAAAATCAGTATACTGGGAAGGGTCATTATTTTCAACGATATAAAATGCCCCTTAGCTGGCTCGTCGTGTGCCACTCGTGCAATCGCTCGCACAGCCCGCTTCTGCATGCGGAAGACGCGCTCCCAATCGGCAGCGCGGCCCCACAGCTCGACGCCGTACTGCAGGAGCGACTGCACGGGGGCAAAGTAACAAGTACGTACCATATCCCTAGGAAGCGTTGAGGCAAGCCGACCCAATGCAAAACATGCACTCCCAAGTCTTCCGCACAGCTTGTCTATGTGAAGCTCCCACGTGAGGCTCTGGTCCACCTGAACGCCTAGAAATGACATCGCTGAAACTTGCTCAATTACCACTCCCTCGACTCCAACAATTAATGGACGAAGCTCCCGGCCCGAAAGGTTAAAGTGAATAAACTGGGTTTTAGTGACATTGAGCATAAGTCCATTATATCGGAACCAAGTGAGCAGCTGACGGGCAGCCGCGTTCAATTTCTCTTCCAGTCCAGCAAGCGTAGGAGCTATCACGACTGCGGCGACATCATCTGCGTACATATAAATGTCTGCTTCGGGTACCGAATCTGGCAAGTCATTGAGAAGCATAGAAAATGCTAAGTTTGATAGAGAAGAACCTTGCGGAACTCCCCTTTCAGTCGTCTTTGCATCCGATTTAAGAGTGCCACCACGAGCGACCACATACTGACGCCTCGCGCTCATAAATTCCTTTAATATTTCGAGAGCCGGTCCGTTCACCCCGTAGTGCTTGAGCTTCGCGGCCACCGCGCTGTGGTCCGCGACATCAAAGGCCTTGGAGAGGTCGCAGCACAGTAGGGCCACTTGCTGCTTGCGCTCTCTCGCCTCTAGAACACAGCGCACTACCCGTCGCGTAAGCATGGTCGTGGAGTGTCCGGTACGATAGGCATACTGCCGGTCTGTTAGCGCATTGTTGTCTTCGAAGAAGCGCGTCAGGCGTGAGGTAAGCCCATTCTCAAATATTTTTGCGATGGCCGGGATGATAGATATGGGCCTATAACAGCCGGGATCCTTGGATTTACCTTTGCCTTTATATAAAGGACAAACCATAACTTCTTTAAACGGTTGAGGATACACACCATCTCTTAAACATTTATTGAAGAGTACCGCTAGGGGCGTTGCAATAGACTCTGCTATTGAATATAATAATTCTATGGATATACCATAAAGGTCTTTTGTTGGTTTGTTGGCAACTTTTTGGGTGATGATGGTGTGTACCTCCCCTGCCGAGAAAGGTTTCAAGCGGAGCGAGCGATCGAAAGCGGAGCGCGCGGCGACCAACGCGGCGGTGGCCCGCGGCACATCGGCGAGCGGCGCACCGCTGAGACGAGCGGCGGAAGTGAATTGGTGATTTAAGTAATTAACTAAATCTAGATCGGAAGAAAATGGTGATCCATCAGGACGCTTAATTATGTCTGTGAAGTCTGTATTGACCTTATTTCGACCAGTCTCTGTATTTACAACCCGCCACATAGATTTAACAACGTTACTACTTTCCTCAATAGATTTTACCAAAAAATGTGTCCTTTCACTACGTAATAGTTTTTCGTAACGAGTTTTGACTTCATCGAATATGTTTTTAATACTCTCGACATCCGGAAATTTATTCATAACATCTGTAATATTGAATAAAAATAATTTCAGTCCGATTATTTCCTGAGTAACCCATGTTTTGTGCTCGCACGTGCTGTGTTTTGTCTTATAAGGAAAAAAAATATTCATTTTTGCAATAATAAGATACACGATTGATTCTGCAAGCACGTGAGGCGTAACAGAGCGAGCATAAATTGGATCCCAATCGACGCTGAGTAAGGCACACTGAAAGGCGGCGTGCGCCGCGCGCGACAGGCGTGCGTCTCAACTCGCCGCGCACTCCATGATGGTCTCCGATGCGCGAAACTACGGCACACACATCGATGCATATTGTATCGATGTTTGTATACAAATGATCAAGAGATGTCGAAGATGTGCCAATCTCGCGCGTCGCAAAGTCTACTTCATTACGAAAATTGTGACTCCACAAAAGATCCCTTAAAGCTTTCCGCTCCGAACTCCCGACAAGCCAATTAATGTTACAATCACCTACGATTATGCAATCGAGACCAATGATATCAATCTTATCGAGCAGGCATTCAAATGTGTACATAAATTCAGAATTATTAGTCATATTCGTATAAAAACAAACAATAATTAATTGGAAGTCAATCAGTAACACAGCAGATATTTCACAATGTAATTCTTGTGACAAGCTGTTTAGGTCATCTAATTCAGTAGCTTTAACACCGCTCTTAACATAAATGCACGAACCTCCACGCTGAGATCTTTGGCGGCAATAGTTTGAGGTAAGTACATAATTATTAATATGTATGCATCGTAATTGATCTAATTCTAACCAATGCTCAGTTAAACACAGCACGTCACATGACAAATCGTTTTGCAATAGAACTTCTAACTGTCGAGTTTTATTATTTAATGATTGCATATTTTGTAGACATAGTACTATGCTGTTGTGTTGTTTATTAGTTCGCGGGGCAACACATGCACGCGTTGTACGCCGGCGCGAATGGTCCGATGTCGATGTCAGCTGATCACGAGACCGCGGCGGCGGTGAAGGGGCGAGAGGTGCGCTCGCGTTGCTCGTGCTCGGGTCCTCCCCGCGCATGTGCACGGGGTCTGACGAGAAACCACTGCGCAAACCTCACACCGTGTGGCCACACTGACGGCGAGATTACTTGCTCGTACAGACTTTCGGGTATTTCTATGATAAATGAAGAGTGTCTGTGACTCTTTATTTCCCGTTTCGTGACTTCATAGTCCGCGTGCTTGGCCACTTTATTAAGAAAATTGATGACATTCTCAGAAGTAGTTTCAGGCTTAAAAGACCACGCCTGAATATACCGCAGTCTCTCAACGGACTGAATTTCCGTGTCGGCAGCTCCAGCGCCTATCAATACCGTGGTCGGGTGTCGTTGTTTATTGGAACGCTTACGGCGCACATCTTGCCATTCTGCGTTATTTCTCAGGTCAGCAGGATCGTTTATCTCTACAGTGTTAATAGAAGTAGCTGCCGCGGAAAATATTTCCGCCGCTGCCACCGCAGCCATACCCTTATCAGGCCTAGCGAGTTGTTCTGCACAAGTATTCGCTAGTGGTTTGGGGGTCTTGCGTGGGGCGCCCGGCACTGGAGCGACTGTGCGGTTGGCGGGCGGTGTCCGAGGTTGAGTTGATGTCGGAATACCCTCAATAACCTGGTTATTTGCTTGTTTCGCGTTTCTAGCGGCCGCGCGTTGTGTGCGATTGGATACTAGTGTTTGTGCTGACGTACCTATTGCAGAAGAGGTCGGTACATTCTTCTGTCTCCCACGTTTTCCCTTTGACCTTCGTTCTGGTGATGTTGTCTGATGAGTATCAACAAGTGTACCTGACATATCCTGTGAAGTGTGAGGCTCGTTGTGTTCGCCAGGCGCTGTTCCGCCTATTGTGTTCACTGGCTGTGGCAGAGATGATGTCGGTGCGTAGTTTTTTGCCAATAAAATGTCGATTTTCGCTTCCAGCTCGTCAATTTTTTGTGTTAGTGGGTTCAGATAGCCTTTTAACAGGTCTTCGATCGATGAGGTATTAATGTTAGTCATTTTCAATATATTTGAAAAAATTATTAACGCCGAGCGCAAGTTAGACACGTCCGTCACCGAGTACCCGCGGTCAGATGAAAATATACGTACAATTCCATCTAGCGGGATTTGGCGGAACTAAATCGAACATGATTATCATTATCACTTTATATTATATTTCCAGTTCCCGATACCACACACTTTTCCTAGAACATTTTACTGAAACTTTATCAATATATATTTTCTACATTTAATAGGTGCTTGGCTAATAACTACAGGAATTAATTAAAAATTAAAAACTCAACTGCATAAAATCTTAACTCCTCTTTTTCGGCGAGTCCGGTAAAATATACCTATATGATGTCACTAAATAAGACGAATCTAACGACAACTCACACTCCGAAATCCATCAAGCCCTTTAGACAACAGAGCGTGCCAAAGAAATAAATATACATACAATCATACATAAATAAAAATACATTCATAAACTGAAAAAACATAACTTTCCTTCTGGTGCAGTCAGGTAAAAAACATTCTACATTTCTTTACCATCTATCTTTTTAAAAAATAACGGTACGTACTTAAGTCACACTTAGGTACAATGTTAAATTTCAATGACTAGCTTAATCAGCACATAGGGATGGAACCTTGCTCCCGAGTCTTGTCTTTACCTCATCTATATCCTGAGGCCTCCACTCGGACGGGTCTATGAGGTGGGACATGGCGATAGCTGCTACAGCAGTTGGCGTAGCCTGCTTGTTGCGATGGTTCTCCGGAAACCTCTCGTCTTCTTCGTGGAAGTTGCCTTGGAGCACCCACCGAGCTGGTCCCACGGCTGTTAACATAAGCAACATTTTGAACCTCTGGCTTGAATTAAATTGAAACTTTAGCTTATGAAACTGAAAAATGCGTGACACACGTCCGTTTTTTTTTTATTTTTTTTTTATTAAAAATTTGAGTGCGTTTGGCTGCACCTCACCTGATGGTAAGTGCTGATGCAGCCGAGGATGTAACACGCAAGCTCAAATAGTGCCTATTCACTCTTGTCTTGAAGATTCCTAAATTATACGAATCGGGGAATACAGATGCCGGAAGGGAATTCCACTCCTTGGCCGTTCGCATGATGAAGGAAGAAGCAAAACGCTTCGTGCGAAAAGGTGGAACATTGACGACAAAGGGGTGGAACCGCTCTCCGCGCCTGGTCGTCCGATGATGAAATGGAGAGGGGGGAATGAGGTCGTGAAGTTCCAGGGCACACTCTCCGAAATGAATCCTGTAGAACACTGATAGACAGGCGACTTTGCGGCGATGCTCGAGGCTTTGGAGCCTGTTTGATACAAGTTCCTCGTCGCCAATGAGTCTTCTAGCGCGTCGGTCGATAGAATCCAAGGCATCTAGCTGGTAACGAGCCGATCCGTCCCATAAGTGAGAGCAGTACTCCATACATGACCGAACTTGAGCTTGGTATAATAATAGAAGCTGCTCTGGTGTGAAGTAAAGTCTCACCTTCGAGAGGATACCAAGCTTAGAGGATAGCAACCGTAGGTGCAAAATCTAATGCCCTACACGTGACCGCGGGTGATGCTTAGTGCAACACCAGGCAGCCACCGCCTGTACCTTGGATAGCACGTTAATAGGGATGTTGCCTGCTAGTCATTTTAATTACTTTTTATCATCTGTCAAATGAAGTTTTGTTCTGAACGTATATAAACATGTGACGTCATAGTTTTTAGCGTCATTGACATACTCGTTTCGTGAATTTTATTAATTACTAGCTTTTGCCTGCGGCTTCGCCCGCGTGGACATCGTTTTTATGGCTGTCTTTTAGGGTGAGTAATTTCTATACAAAAAACCACTTCAGTCCGTAGCTCCGTTGCGACGCTGACGTGCGCGAGCGCGGAAAAAAGTTTTCCCCAGATCCCTCGGGAACCATGTCAGGATATGCTAATTAGTGAATTATGTCATTTCCCACCCCTCAGCCATCACTTTGCGAAAAATCACAGCAATTTATTTATTTATTTATTATAACAATAAATACAATACATTGTTCCGTTGCAATGTTAAAGAAACTAACCAAAAACTGCATCGGACTGTGCTATTTTCACGGGATAAAAAGTAGCCTATGTCCTTCCCAGTGACATAGGCTACCCGCATGCCAAATTTCATCAAGATTAGTTAAGGTTTTAAAGCGTGAAAAGGAAACAAACAAACACATTTTCATATTTATAATATTAGTAAGGATTTAAAAACGATAAACCCGCTTTATAAAAACTTAAACTCTCTTTTTGGGACAGTCGGGTAAAAGTGTATCAGTAATGTCACTCACGGGATCAAGACGAGTGTGAAGACACCTCGCACTCCAAAATCGATCAAGCTGTTTAAGCCAGATCGTGCTAAAGAAATATACACTCGAAAAACATAACACTCCATCAGGAGAAGTCAGGTAGAAATAAAAAAAATGATGGAAAACAAACGAGCAAGGTTTTCTAAAATTTCAGGAAAAGGAAAATTTAGGATACAATACTTTACAACGGTAATTGGCGAAACAAAATTTAGGATACAATACTTTACAACGGTATTGGCGAAACTAAATTTAGGGTACAATACTTTACAACGGTAATTGGCGAAACTAAATTTAGGATACAATACTTTACAACGGTAATTGGCGAAACAAAATTTAGGATACAATACTTTACAACGGTAATTGGCGAAACTAAATTTAGGGTACAATACTTTACAACGGTAATTGGCGAAACTAAATTTAGGGTACAATACTTTACAACGATACGGCAATTATCGTTAACTAAATCGGCCCGACTTTACTAGCTTGCCACTTATAGAGGATGGGGGAGGATCGCGCTGTAATGAGACCGTACACGGGACAACCGACAGGAACACGTCCATTCGGGCGTCCCAGGCACCGCTGGAACAATGAGGTGCAGAAGGACCTGAGCGCCCTCCAGAGCCCCGATTGGCGTGAGGAGGCGCAGAATAGGGACGAGTGGCGACTTTTGGTGTCTAAGGCTAAGATCCTCTTTGGGTCGCTGAGCCAGTGAATTAAGTAAGTAAGTAATACTTTACAATTTATTTTTGATGCAATCAATATCCCTATTGAGCCACACGACAAGAAAAAGTATACTCGGGAATACTAACGCTTCATCCGATGGACAGGTTCCGGTCGCCGGCCCACATCGAACACGAGCACATCGGCTATGGAAAATGCCTTCCTTTTCAAGTCGTCGGCGCTCTCCAGGAAGTGGTCGCAGAGCCTCGAGATGCGGCTGAAGTACATGAGGCAAGACTTGCCGCCACCTTGAAGGCTCACCTGGGCAATTCAAAGAGAGCTTCATAAATATTCAGGTGTTTAAAAATCCTACACGGTCGCAGTCGCTTGCTGGCCTCAAAATACAATTTGATATACGTACATAACATCAGAGATGTGCTATACATAAGGGGAGGTAGATAGGTCCAAAATGTGAAGCAAATAAAATCATCTCTTTTCGTAGTAGCATTCGGTGCAACGGAAGCGAACTATGTATAGTATTGAGTGTATGAATGGGTTCGATTTTCAAATGTTGTTTGTTAGTGCATAACCCATCTATGGTAACAAATCTCTGCATAACATAATATAATATAGAAGCAGTTGCAGCTTACAGCGACTTTCACGGTTGCGTCGATCACCACTTACCTGAAGCACGGTCATTACCTGGATGACATTGACTATTTGTAGTATTTTTCTTAACCCTTTCCGTGCTTCGCAAGGCACGTTAACACTATGTGATTCTGCTAAGCATTCTTGTAATGTGTTGCCTTCCCACCGGAAACATTAAAAGCAAATTGTAGGTTGGAATAGGCACGTACGTGACTCTCACTGGGAGTCACGGTGCAAATTTAAAATGTGGTTATTATATGGCAAGCCTAATAGGTTATTTGACTACTACTGAAAAATAGTTTTGTATTATTTGTTATTGCATAAAATGCAAACCATTTTAATATTTCCTGGAGATCTGTCGTATATACGGAGGAAATCAATGTTAAAGTTTGATATAAAAAATTACGCGCCAAAATGCAATTTTCGCTATGGCGGCTGGTTGCTCTGGCAGATGATGTCACACATAAGTAAACAACAAACTGCTGTAATGGTGACAGCACGCTAGCAGCACGCACTGAAACTAATGTTTACTTCTGTGTGACGTCATCAGAGTTGCATCCACTCACAGAGCGTTTTCAAACACGTGATCAGACCACAAAAAACATTAAATTTCATTTATGTTTTTTATACAGAAAAGGACCTTATTTTTTTCAGAACATTAATAAAATATGCTTTTTACATTACATTTTATTAGGATGACAACAAATTGTAACATATTTTAAACATAGTCAAAATGCCTATTGTGTAATAATCTATAATGAAATGGTAGCCCGTCGGAAAGTCAAAGTAAACTGAAATTGGGGTCAGGACAATCAGTTAATGCAGCAAGATAGGATTGCATCACTTCATGCGGCTGAACATTTTAAATCCTTTTGGAATTCGACTAATGAAATTAACACTAAACCGGGTCTCTCTGTGAGTGTCTGTGGTGTCACCGACCCAACTGAGGTCGCAAATTATATTAAGGAAAAATTTAGGGTTAATTCTCCTTGGAAAGCCCCTCGCGAGTGATCGATGCTGATAGCGGCGGGCTATGAGGGCGAGTTGTTACGTTTCTCAGCCAAAGATGTAGCTAAAGTTATTGAAAATATAAAAAGAGGTAAACCGCTTAGGCACGATGGACTCAGCATCGAACACCTGCAGTATGCTGGGGTGCATTTGCCCAGAGTGCTATCAATGTTCTTTTCACTTACCTTCCTCCTGCACTCATGAAAACTATAGTGGTACATATCATTAAAAATAAAACAGGGGATGCTTCGGATTCGTGTAACTACCGGCCCATATCACTTGCAACTGTCATAGCCAAGGTGCTTGACGATCTGATTGACGCTCAATTACAAAAACATTGTCAATTAAATGATGCACAGTTGAAAGCGCTATCTTGAGCGACAAGCACACCGTAAAGTATTACACTTTTTAGTATTTGTTGTTATAGCGGCAACAGAAATACATCATCTGTGAAGATTTGAACTGTCTAGCTATCACGGTTCATGAAATATAGCCTGGTGACAGACGGACAAACAGACAGACGGACGCACAGCGGAGTCTTAGTAATAGGGTCCCGTTTTTACCCTTTGGGTATGGAACCCTAAAAATGGTAAAATCGGTAATTATTTGTAAGAAATTGTAAACAACTTCATTTTATCAGTTATATTGGACTAACGAAGGTCCAAAATAACTGATAAAATGAAGTACACATACCTGTAGTTATTTTTACATATTTTTGCAAAAAGCCTATTTATTTTAAAAATATGTCCTAAAGAGCTTACTATATTAGAGGGAGTCCAAAAAATATTTAAAAAAATTAAAATTAAATAAAATTTTTTCTTATTAGCATACTATCTAGATTACTAATTTAAATACATCTTTAAAAAATAAAAGGAAATTTTGCCTTTGAAGTGACCCCAAAACGAACTTATACACCCGGGAAGTGAGCGTGTGGCCAAACCGGCGCGTGAGAAAGACCGCTCCTCCCGCGCGTTCGAGGACTCCTGGCGACTTAGGAGGGTGCACGAAATCGCAATGAACTGCGACAAAAACTCAGGAGTGTAGCACTTAAAATCCAAATGGAACTGGGTGTTTTTGCACTCATATAGCCTTTAAGGGTTAATGGTGAGTTAAGCTGCGCGATCTACCAAACCACTGCTTCTGCCTGTCCTTCTGGTATTTGATATTCAATTTTAACATATTCAACTTACTCTTTTGCCACTCTTGTCTGCTGGCCACGGATGGTAAAGGTAGTATTTGCCACCTTCATTCCACACAGCTGTCTCCAGATCACCGGGGACCTAAAAACCAAATCAGTTAAAAACCTTATGTAGAACCAGGGTGTCGTAAGAGGCGACTGAGGGACATAAAGTGGAGGATGTGGTTTGGAGAGCCAACTTGGGGGAGGCCTAAGTCCAGCAGTAGACTATACCATAACCACAGATTACTAAATAGTTACTTCGTAACAGATACATCACTCCCATACAAAAGCTAAAATACCTACGCTATATTAGCCTACAAAATCTTAATAATAATATCAGCTGTTTGCAGCGAGAAGAAATGTGCCATAACTACGCATACAAAGAGTTGAGATTGTTTTGCCCGCCGCGCGAACCACGTGCGAGCGCGTCATCGAGCGAATGTGCTAGGGTTGTACCTACCTATGATCATTTTGATAATGAAACGAATGTTGTAGAAAATCAATTATTTTATATTTGTCGATCAAATATGTTTGAGTTTAATAAAATGATAGATGCATTTTTTCCCTTCCCTGAATTCCCGATTAATAAATTTTAATGTCGAAAATATTCGAAACCTCGTAAATAATTTTAACAAATAATCAAAAGGGAAACAGGAGCAAAGCGGAGAAAAATCAATCAAAGTTGGCTTTTTACTTGAGTTGACGGAGAATTTCATACCTACTATTCATACAAAATTTCCCCAAGAGGGCCTCATTGTGAGCTTGAATTATTGTTATTTTAAGTGAAAGCTAGGTAAAAATGTAACGAAAATAGTTACTATCTACAAGTCATAACAAAAAACGGCTTGTGAATGCAAGCTATAGTTTACGAAGTAACTATTTAGTAATGTGTGCTAAGTTCTTGAGATTTTTTCGTTTACATTCGTCCTGGTAATAAAAGTCCGCGGGGGGGCGGGTCTTTATGGCATTATTTCGATGACGTAGTGGTACTTGATAAGTTGAATCTTGGATTTTGGTTTTAAACGGTTTATTTACAGGTATAGAAGTGCCTCCCAGCTACCGAGTGGCCGGCGCATTAGTACTTCTATTCTATGACATACCTACCTAAATCACGACGACGACGCTAGGTACCTACTATTACGTTAGTACTAATATATATATATACTGTGCTACTATGTTCTGACATTAAGTAGGTAACTGTTAATTACATAAAAAAACACATAAATAATACCTGAAATCCTTAATTTACGACGATTAACATAGTAGGTACCTACCCACCATTGTTCTAAGTTTATGGAATAAATGATGATAATTTGTAAAGGAATGAGAAAAGGGAATTCGAAAAAATAAAAGATTTAAAATAGGTACTATTAACTTAGGTACCTTTGTTCGTCTCTCGGCAATAAAAAAATGTTAAATTTTCATTTGTCTTTTGACTGTGACACCCATCCACTGAACAATAATTGCGTGGTTTCGGCATTTCGATAGTCAGAGCGGTAAATGTGACGTGCGAGCACTCAGGCGGGCGTGCGTCAACCTACTGTCCGTTGTATCGTCTCCGATACGCTTAGCGGTAGGCATAAAACGTGTGGCCTTGAGCAAGTGACGGACGCCTGCCATAACTTTAAGTATGCCTTACTTTGGCAAGCCCGCTTCCAACTTCGGCATGATCTTCACTTGACTTGGATCGTGAGATGATACCAAGGGCTTACCAATTGTACAGGTTAAAGTCATGACGGGGTTGCAATAGGTTACAACTTATTGATTTTTTTAAATTCATCTTAATTATTATGAGATAATCAAGATAATCAATCAATAACGCAGAACCGGTTGACGTGGAAATCTACGTTAGTACTAATATATATACTGTGCTTTGGGGGAGGCTTGGGGCCGCAGTAGACGTCCTTCGGCTGATATGATGATTATGAGATATTAAAAAAACACTCATATAGATATTTTTGAGTTACGTTTTAAAAATTAAATCACGTAAATGACCACCATTTTCAGCCTAACAAAGACGGTCTCTTTCGAAAGCACTTCTCATTTCTTTCCTCAGAACATGAGAAGTTAGCAACCGTATTTCAGCTCGAATGTTGACCTTCAGATGCTCGATTGTCCTGGGTTAATAATGAACACCTTGTCTTTTAAATAACCCCAGAGAAAATAATCTGGCGCTGTTAAATCAGAGGAGCGAGCGGGCCAGTTAAATGTTGAAAATCTCGAGATTAAACGCTCGCCGAACGACTCTTTTAGGACGGTCATTGTGGCTCGAGCCGTATGCGCTGTGGCTCCATCTTGTTGGAACTACATCTTTCGACTGTCAACAAGAGTTGACAAAAAGAAATTTTTAATTAAATTGCGATATCTCAAGCCATTAACAGTTAATGTTTCCGTCGTCGTCAAAAAAAAATAGGGCCCATAGGGTTTGAATTATCGACTGATGATTTTGAAAATAAAATTATATGACTTTGGTACGTTCTAGGTACGTTGAATAAAAAAATTATCAATGCTGAATCTCCAGAATGTATTTTATAATTTGTGAAAATAAAATAAAAAGAATAGTATATGTCAGTGCAAATGTCAGTTTTTTTTAAACCCCGTTGTGACTTTTGCGATACCCAGTATATTTGAAAAGAAACTGACTTTTTTATAATAATGCTACACGGTAGCGAGTGTGTCCTCCTAAGCAGAGGTCCCGCGTTCGAATCCGGTGACTGGCAATGTACCAATGAGTTTTTCGGAACTTACATTTTACTTAACGGTGAAAGTAACCGTCTCCATGGGGTAATGGTTAAGTCCTTTAGCTTCACATCAGGAGGTCCCGGGTTCGATTTCGGCGGAGTCTTACATTGTAAGACTGGATTTGGTTAGCGCAAGTGCAATTTCTACACCCGCCTTGCTAGCTACCACCATATTATCTAAGTCATGCCGCCAAACATCAATGCTGTTAGCAGTGTTCCGGTTTGAAGATGAGATAGCCAGTTCCCCATTGCGTTGGGGATCTTGGTAAAGTAGCTTCCATCTTCGGCATCATCGTCATTTACCATCAGATGAGATGATGCCAAGGGCTTAACAACTGGGAATAAAAAAGGAAGGAAAACATCGTGAGGAAACCTGCACGTCTTGTCCCAGAAGATGTATATGAAAGTTACGTTGCACACGTCCATAGTTACTATAAATGCCCTTACATAATGACGGCGAGTGATAAAGGATAGAGCATATTAGGAAAGGCCGCACCGGGTTGAACCACAACGCAAAACTCCACCAAAAGTGCTTCCATACAATTTGTACACTATGGCTGGGCAGAACGGTTCGCATTATTGCGCGGCGGATTTCGAAATGTATCCATACCAAGTGGAATTCGGTCCACACGTCTGCCATTGAAGTTATGCCCAAACTGAACCTAAAATCCGTCAATGCGTTGCGACCAGCGCGGCGCCTGGCACGCTCTAGAGTGCGAAGTAAGCATTTTCCGCTGCGCCTTGTTCCACCCCGATGCGACCCGGCGCAGTATGTCTATACCTTAACGAGCCACCTGCGACTTGTATGCCTGTGAAACCGAGTATTTAGAAAATTATGCATAACTTTTTTACTTAACATCGACTTGAGCTTTTGCCTATCGGAACTTCTCCTATCGCCAGTCCGTCCAGTCATTATGACACGTGCGCAGGTTCTGAAGATTCGGCACTCACACCCGGTGCGTGAGACCGGCGTCACAACCGGCATTTGAGATTCTATTTTTGTTTTTTTTTATTGTTCCTAGTTCCTTAAAGCTCTTCAGAGGTATATTTAATTCCGTTATACTCGACGGACAAACACCTACGGCATGGCACGGAAGTGTGGTCGTGCTTTTCTTCAAGAAGGGCTACAATACCCTGCTGAAGAACTACAGAGCCATCTCACTTGTGAGCCATGTCTACAAGCTGTTTTCGAGAGTCATTACGAACCGTCTCGCACGCAGGTTTGACGACTTCCAGCTTCCCGAACAAGCCGGTTTCCGAAAAGGCTTTAAGTACCATAGACCACATACATACGCTGCGGCAGATTATACAGAAGACCGAAGAGTACAATCAGCCACTATGCTTAGCGTTCATGGACTATGAGCCTTTGATTCGGTCGAAATTTGAGCTGTGTTACAGCAAAGTATATATATAAACTTATCACAAAATAATAGGCCCGTTTTGACATTGTCTTCACGACGTAACTAGTGATGTAACCATACGACTCGGTACTCGATACTCACGATAAATCGATTCAAGTTTGCATGAGTATTTGATCGATTTGAATATGTATTGTAAAGTGCATTGGATTAAAGTTCTGATTAGATAATTTAACTTAAACTTTGGTATTGAAGGTATTTTGAAATGATACAATATTACGAAAGGTCTATTTCGAGAAAAAATATCAAATATAAACGGGCGCACAGTCAACTTCACAAGATGGCGAATGAAAGACTGCGCGGTGTGCGCGTGGGCGCTAAGTCATATGCCACTTGGTCAGAGACAAGCCATTCTATAGAAATCAGTGTTACCATTATTTACAGCTTTGAGCTCCAAGCTCATAATTTTCAGTAAAGATCACTACACAGCTGGTGAAATTCAATAATTAATTGTTCTAAACACTAGTATTTAAATAAATAAAACCGGCCAAGTGCGAGTCGGCCTTAAAAATACCTTGATCGATTTATTTTATTTCCTTAACCGATTATTAAATAGTCTGTGGACAATATGAAAAAATCGTTATGCACAGCACTTAGCCGAGTGGGCGGTACCCATCAATGAAAAATGTAATTACTTTCAGAACATTTCGATCAGTAAAAATAGAGAACTTCATGGGCTTGAGCTGTCAAAACGGGCCTTTTATTTTGTATTACATTTATTACTAACATACAGTATGGACACTCCCTGCGCCGCTCTCTAGATTGCGACCTGGCTCTGGCCCGTTTTATGAAGTGTCCAGGGTGTAGTTACAGTATCTCCAGCGATACCATATTGACTATGGATATATTGAGGTACTGAAGTGTTTGTATTAAAAACGCCACCATGTCGGTTTGCCTTAGTTTGGTTTCAAAACTCGGACCCTATATCCCCGGCTGCAGCGAGGGGTAAGACAGGGAGACGTCATATCTGTATATGTTTCAAAATTTATTCATGTCCAATTAATAAAAGTCATTAATATTATATTATAAATAAAGTCAAAATAAAATAATGTACTTGGTACCTGCAATTAGGTACTTAGTCTATGTCGCACCGCCTCGTACCCGGCTCAAAAGTGCCCATTATACTGGCCGCGTTGCCGCGCTGTATAGCCAGGGATATCTGTTGAACCAGGTACGAGCCGGCGCGGGGATCACTACCGCGGTCTCTCAAGCGCCTGCCTATTTTCATTATAAATTCTTTGGCCGTCGAGCACCACACACCCGCAGTTTCGACGGCAAAAGGCACAAAGTCGTGAGTCCGCATTAGGTCCGCGTACTTTGTTAATTTTTGGCTCTCGGCCCACTCTGCAGCCGCACCCGCGGCCCTCGTGGTACGGGGCACATGCGTTGCTGCGAAGGTGCACGCGCAGGTCGCGTCCCAGAGCAGGGCACGCCCCCGCTCTCAGGGGATCATCGTGAGTCCGTCGGGTCTTTTACCGTCTGTGCGGCTGAAACCCGAAGGCTCTAAGATGCAGGGAATGTCGATCGACACCAGCGCCCGGCGGATTACTTCATTCAGCGCATGATGCCGGGGATGTCTGCCCGCACACCTTTTGCAACTAAGACCATGCCGCCCCGCGGAGTCAACCAACGCCCCGCATCGGCATTTATGTGGCTCACACATCCTACACCCGAGCCGGAGGGCTACCGCTATCCTCAACGTATTGTCGTCCAAGAGCGTGCCCACTTGAGGTGAAGGCAAGGCATGAAGCCATGCCCCAGACTCGGAGCAAGTGGCTGCACATACTCGGGCCAAATTCGCCCCGGACGACGACCCGATGAGGTCTGCGACTACTGATTTAGCCCATAGGTCATCCCAGTGTCTTTGGAATTGAGGCTTTTCAGGGGTTGCGATGTTAGGGCAAAGTGTAGTCCAAGCTGACAGAGCCTCATCCGCAAACGGAACGCTGCAACTGTCCCCCTCAAAAGAGATAATACTAGAGACAAGTTCCAGCGAACCATTCGCGGAAGCTAAGAAAGCAGACAGCCCAGTGTCCCGCATTCGCCTCACCCCCAGTCCTCCGTGACGGACAGGGAGACTAGTCTGCCGCCACTCCCGTTCACCCAGGCTGACATGACATCATCCAGCGCGGCAACTTCCTGAGGGAACAACCACGTTGGACTAGTCCTTGCTATATACGTGAGCTTTGGAAGGGACAAGCAGTTCCTGAGCAAAACAAGAGCGACGTGAGCCGATAGGTGTTTAAGCTGCGCGTGCCCCCTAAGCAGCATGTCCTTCTTTTCATGTAGGGCGGCAGGGACTGCATCGGGGAAAATCGGAGCTCTCAGAAGTGTGAAGTTGTCCTTATTTACAACTTTTAATCCAGGACTTAGCACCTCAAAACTTGGCAAGCTCGCTTGTGCTTCGGGCCCACATGGGAAAATCTCGCATTTTGCGGTATTGACCTTGAGGTCCATCTCCTCAAGATGTGGCAACAGGCGCTGGATGTCTAAGGTGACTGTTTGTTCTGATCCGCCGATAGTACCGTCGTCTAAATACCAGATGTTTAAGGGTGATTTCAAGGACTCCACCGCCTTATGTATTGCCAGGCTGAAGATGAGAGGCCCTAGCGGGTCGCCCTGTTGGGCCCCCACCTGCGAGTCAATGGGAGCACCATCGAAAAATAGCTTCGAAGGTTTTGCGTAACACTGGTACAAGAACGGGTACACCGATGGAATCAGGTCTCTCGCCTCCGTGAGGACGGTGTCCCTCTCAACGCTGTTAAAGGCATTGCATATATCTAGCTTAACAATGACCTTTCCGGAGTTATTTGCGTCCATCGCGAAGGCACGAGTGGCGTGTATAGCCGCTTCACATCCCAGCGCCGTCCCGAAACCTAATTGGTGGGGCTGGAGGAAAGAAGACATCTTGTCCTTTACCGCACGGCACCCGAGCTTAGCCACTAGACGCCGAAAGGTATTTCCTACGGCTATAGGTCGGATCCCACCATCCTTCTTAGCAAGGGCACAGAGAGAAGCCCCATATAGATACGGGCATACTTCTGAGTTCACCTCACCCTGTCACATAAAATTACAGAGTTGTGTGAGTGACCCCATTAGACGAACGTTGTTTCAAAGCTTTTGGACCGGGGTGGAGTATGTCAAACTTCCGTGCCGCACCTACTCCTCTGAAGGTTGGGGGCGCTGGTGCCGAATATGTGTACCTGGGACAAACAGTCCTGTTAAGTAGGCCCAACTTCGAGAAAGAGATCAATCGTCGAATCCAATTTGGCTGGGCAGCATTCGGGAACCTTCGCAATATCTTTACGTCCCAAATACCGCAGTGTCTCTTGACTAAGGTCTTTGACCAGTGTGTGTTGCCAGTGATGACAAACGGAACTGAGACATGGTCACTTGCTATGGGCCTCATCATCATATCAGCCACAAATCGTCCACTGCTGGACAAAGGCCTCCCCCAAGGATTTCCACAACGACCGGTCCTGCGCTGCCCGCATCCATCGGCTTCCCGCGATCTTCACCAGGTCATCGGTCCACCGCGTGGGATGCCTACGCTACGTTTTCTGGTGCGCGGTCGCCACTCGAGAACTTTACTTCCCCATCGGCCATCTGTTCTACGAGCTAAGTGCCCTGCCCACTGGGCCCATGGGCCTCATAAGAAGGCTCAAATTTACCCAAAGGGCAATGGAGTGTGACATACTCGGAGTTTCTCTGCTGATCGAATCAGAAATTAGGAGATCCATAAGAGAACCAAAATAACCGTCATAACTCTCAGAATCGCTAAACTTAAGTGCTAGTGGGCGGGGCACACAGCTAATGGAACAGATGGCCCTTGGCGAAGTACAGTTTTCGAGTGGCGACCGCGCACCGAAAAACGTAGCGTAGGCAGGCCTCCCAAACGGTGGACCGATGACCTGGTGAAGGTCGCGGAAAACCGCTGGATGCGAACAGTGCAGAACCGGTCGTCGGGGAGGCCTATGTCCAGCATTGGACGTCCTTCGGCTGATATGATTATTTCTAGTGTCTGAAGACTAACACTAATTTTACGAGGTTCTTTTTTGCTTTAGAAAAGTGTGGCTGGCATTTTTGTACGGTTCAAATGCGATGCCACAACTTTGAAATACCCAAGTTCATTTAAAAAGAAACTTGTCCTTTTAATATAAAACTGAATACATGTAGAAGGTATTAATATTTACTGAAAAAGATGAGGGCCAAAAACCCGGTGCATGGGACCGGACGCGTCACACACAATGCAAGTTAAATCAACGTGGGTTAAGTGCCACAATATAAGAGATACACTTTGGAAATGTATGTAAACATTCCCAAATATGAAATTTTAGTTAAAATTAAAACGTGACCTGCAAGATACCAGCATCGGACTCCTTGAAGAACAGCTCCAGCCCGCGATACAAGTCGTACACTTTCGGGTCCGCCGAGTAGAGCTTGCCCCACACCGCCACGCCCCGCGTCTGATCAAATGAATTAATTACAAATTATGCGAGTGACCCTTCTGAATGACGATACCGGGGAATTGGTCTCAAATAGCAGTAACAACTATTGGCATTGTCAAAAAAATACGATGTTATGAAATTATCGTCTGTAAAGTCGGTTTACAGACGATAATTTTACGTGATAACGTGTCACAAGCCGAACGCTTGTGTGCTTTAGACCACACAATTGAAGTAAAACTTCTTCAGCTCCATGTAAGATACCGCCCATAGTCGGGTGAGAACTCTTTGACATTTCCTCACAAAGAATGGACCGAATTGGAACACCTATTGTAAGATCCTGGAAGCCCAGAACTTTTAATCCTTTTAACTTTACTTGATCTTCATGTGTAACATCTGTCCCCTCGCTTTCTTGCAATTTTTGGGAGTGATTTCTTGAAATGGGACGGAAGAGTGTAACAGAAAATGCAAACGGTTTGTAAGTCACGAAGGCTAATGTAACATGGCTATGCAGGCTAATGTGAGGTCGAAGGCAAAGACGACTAACTATCCAAAGGTCCGGCCCGTGAATGTACTGCCCGACAATTCATTAATTTCATAAACACAGTCACATGTTGCACATCATATGCGACTAGTGTAAGGCTCGCTTGTTTTTTATGATTTTTCAAATGTTAAAAAGTGATTAAATTTTAACTGAGAATAGAATTTTTTTTTACATATAAAAAATTTGAGTGCGTTTGACTGCAACTCACCTGATGGTAAGTGATGATGCAGTCGAATTTAGTTAAATAGTGTTTTATCTTTTACAGTGTACAATCTTTGTTTCTCCAAATGTCTTTATTTTAATTTCTCGACCTCGTAGCACGGTACCTTGTAACGCGGCAACGCGTTGCTATTATTCGTTCTTCTTTCATTCGATCTATTTCATCTATTTCGGATGCACTGGCACACAACAATCCATGAGTCACATTTTGGTAAACAAAGTGTGACACATGTGATTAAAAACCAAAATTCGTTCATCCTTCAATATTTGTCACCGATTCTATAAATAAAAAGTATAAAGTATATATATTTAATAAAACAACTAGTCCCCGACACTCTCTAAAAAACCCATTACGAGTCTTTTACTTTATAATAAGGACGACCAATGTTAGTCATCTGATTTACTATTTATCATCTGTCAGAAACGACATTTTGTTCTAAAAATGTTTGAAATACCTAGGCGTGACGTCATTGTTTTGAAGCGTCATTTATGTACTCATTTTGTGATTTTGATGAATTAAAAATCGAAGACTTGATGGAAAACAAAACGACTAAGGTTTTCCGAAGTTTAAGTAGAAGGGCAATTTAGTGATCAAGAGTTCATAATTTATTTCTGATGCTGTGTCGTCACCTCAATTAAATTCTACCTATTTATCTGTAAGCACGTACGTTTCTTTAAAATCCACGCCCGACCTACATACCGTACCTACTTCCGACTCTACGTGCTACAACCTACGTAGGTTAGAGAAAGTATTGCTATCGCGAAGTTTTTCCAATTTTCGTGAAAATGTGTTCTATATCATTAACACACCGAACATCTCAATTCCGTCCGTGCGTGCGTGCGTCCGAGCGTTCATCCGTCCCGCTTGGCTCTGGTGGCTAAATATTTAGTCCGATTGGGATCAAATTTGGAACTTGAGTTTTAAATTATTTCATAGATGGATTTTCAAAAATTTCTTTGTACCGTCAAACCGAAGAGTAGTTCTGTCATACAACATAAACAGTTTTTATTTTATTAAAAGCGGCTCCAACAATTTTGATAAAACTTTTCACGTCGTAGTTGCTTCATGATTGTCTATAGTAATACCCATTGGTCTGGGAAAAAACTCCGGTGTGTCATTGTTGGTCCAAATCACACATGATGCTGATGATGATCTATCCGACCGACCGATTTCGGTCATGGCGACCACTTCGACTCCTAGTCGGTTTGCCGCGCATGCGCTCGAAGATGGTTTATGTAGTCAATCTTCGCAGCGAAACTCCTCGCACACTGAGACATTTAAGTATGCCACCCTCGTAATTGTATGAAATGATCGCAGATGGTCGGGCCTATAACTGGTCGCGTTTGGTATCAAGGTCAGCTGTACGCTGATCCTCGAACTCGCGCACTTGCCTATTCACAATCCTGCGCCATTCTGGCCTTTCTGATGCCTAACTCTCCCATTGAGAGGGTTCTTTGTTGCATCCTTTCATATGTCGCTTCAAACATCTTTGTACCGGAGGAGCTGTCCGCCATGTTTCCGCTTACCCTCATCCAGTTCAGAATAGAAGATGCGCTTCGCTACTCTCTCCTCCTTCATACGTGATACGTGACCGCACCACCGAAGCTGCTGACGCGTAGGCTTCAATGCCACCGACATTGGCTCGTCGCAGAATTTCGGTATTACGCACCTGATCGCACCATCTGATCTTCATAATGGAGCGGAGGCATTTGATGAAAACGAATGCGGACTCCTTCAGAAACTGCATGTAAGACTTCCTTGACTACTACTGCAAAGTATACGGCGGACAGTGTGGGTGCTAGGACACACCTGGTTCGTATAGTTTAGGGAATCCTTATGTGTGATTTGTACTAACAATGACACACCAGCGTCGCAGCAGCGGCTCTCAAAATCATTTAAGTTAAGCGAACACCATCACAGCTATACACGGTATAACAAAAAGGTGTGGTGATATTTAAAGGTGAGCCTCCACCCGTGAAATCGAACAACTTTCTCCAATTCTGTTTTTCTTTTCTTTCTTTTCTCAATTCACAATTTTTTTTATGCTTTATATACAAAACCGGCCAATCAGCTAACCGATTTGTATGAAAAGTCGTTCAGTTTGATGAGTGCAAGCCCACCTTAAAGTATCACCACACCTTTATGTTACACCTGTATAATATGCCGATTAGTGAAATCAACTTTTCATACATTCTGTATGGACAACTTGCGATTTCAACCGCAAATATGAGTATCACAGAACTGTTAATAATATGTTACATACTCACTTACAAATAACTACAAAGTGTCCCAAAAGAAAGTTTATATTTGTAATTTTGGCATAATTGGGAGAATCATTGTTTTTTGTGAAACGCGTGCACACAGAAAGCACGCTGCCTCCCGTGAAACACTTCATGGCGACTGAATTACCACGCGCCAGGCTACCGAGTGATATAAACCCTGCGCCCCTCGAATTTTTTGCGTTAACCCAGTAAGCAAAACAAATATAAACTTTCTTTTGGAACACCTTGTATGTACAACATATATAAATAAAAAAACCTAACTGCATAAAAATATAACCCCTCTATGTTGGCCAGTCGGGTAAAAATGTTCACCGGATTAAGACGAATCTAATGACACCTCGCACTCCAAAATCCATGAAGCCGTTTAGGATACAGAGCGTTCAAAAGAAATAAATAAACATACATACACTCGAAAAACATAACCCTATTTCTGTCGCAGTCGGGTAATAACAAATAGTTTTTACCTTGAATTTGTACTCTCTGTCCCTGATCTTGAATGTGTCTTTCAGCTCACCGAGCACCAAGCGGCGGACCGGACCGCCTCTCTCTTCCAGGGAATCCTAGGGATATACCACCATGTTTAGGAAGTTACGCATACTGTCTACAGCATCCTTGGACGTCATTGTAAGTTTATCCGCAGTTGGAAAGTTCAAGGTTATTAAAAGCCAAAAAGCTCATAATTTTAACCGCCTCCGTGGCGTAATGGTTAGCCTTTCGCTTCACACCAGGAGGTCGCGGGTTCGATTCCCGGTGGGGTCAACTTGTAAGACTCGGTTTGGTTGGTGGTAGGGCTTTTTCTAAGCCCGCCTGGCTAGCTACCACCATCTTATCTAAGTCTTGCCGCCAAACATCAGTGTTAAAACTACATTGATGTGTTCCGGCTTGAAGATAAGATAGCCAGTTCTCCATTGCATTGGGGAATCTTGGTAAGCCCGCTTCCATCTTCGGCATCATCGTCACTTACCATCAGGTGAGATGATGCCAAGGGCTTACCAATTGTGAATAAAAAAAAATCATATAATTATATAGAGATTCAGAATCGCGATAAAAAAAAATCCTAATGAGCAAATAAGCTTAAGAGTCCCCAGGAGGCTCGAGTTTCCATACAAACGTAGTTCCGCTTTAATACAAAAAACTACATGCCGGATTGAATCCAAACTTTGCGAATATATTAAGTAGACACATATCAATGTTTCATAGTTTTCATTATAGTAAATTTAAACATAACTAAACGAAGGCTTAAATTAATTTTGTACTGAAAGTTTGAAACTGCTCCTAATTTTTTCCGTTTAATATTAGTACATCAAAAACTAATAACAAACATCGATATGTGTGTACTAAATATATTTGCAAAGTTTGGAGCCAATCCGGCATTTAGTTTTTGTATTAAAGTGGAACTACGTTTGTATGGTAACTCGAGACTCCTGTGGACCCTTAAGCTAGGCACAAAGTGATACAGAGGTGGTGTATGTAGATTGCGTTTTTATAGTGAGATGATGTCGTGGTCGTGCGGTCCATGCACTAGTAAAATCATGAGTAATATTTGAATCGCCGTATCAGCTCATACACGTCACCACTGAGAGACTCGAGGCTACCCTGAAATAGAGCGATCGTGCCTTAGTCGACCATGCGGGCCCAGTGCGGGTTGGTCGACTTCACACACAACCTTCGATTCTTCGCAGGCGTGTGCAGGTTTCCTCCCGAAGTTTTCCTTCGCCGTAAGTAATATTTTATTAACTACCCTTAAATTGTATACAGGATGTAACAAAATTGGTGTAGGTCTCGTTAATTCAGGCTTCTACTCATCACTCGAACAACTTTTGTTGTATAAATTTGCTGAAATCGCAAAATAAAATATTTGACTCTTCCTACAAATCGATCAGCTGATAGACCAATTTTGTGCATTTTAGTAAGGACGGTCCAATTCACTACGGGTTCCATGGGGAAAGTTTTTAAGTATGATGAGTAGAAGTCCTACACTATTTTTTTACACACTGTAGAGTTTGTTTTACAAATTGTTTGTTTTACAAATTATTTGTAGATATAATTATTGAAACGCTCGCAGCTTAGTTTAGCTTGCGAGGTTGCTTTGATCGGCAGGTTAACTGACCTGAAGCACGGTCACTAACTGGATAGGTTTTACTGTTGGTGCCTGGTGGCATTTTTCCATGCTCCGAAAGGCACGTTAAGCCGTTGGTGGCGCTTGATGTGACTAGATTGCAGTCGTTTAGCTGCGTCTGACTATAGGAGGCTCGAAAAACTTCTGACAGTGGGGTTCACCAATAAGTCCTACAACCTCCACCAATCCGAACCCCCGGGTGTGGAGTATGGCTTAGCCTTCCCGTGTTTGGGAAGAGACTCGTGCGCCTTAGCAGTGGGAAAGTTACGGCTCGTTACCGAAGGTCCTCAACACATGCGACTCAGGATCTCGTTCAAAAGAAGTCCATGGGAAAGGAACAAAGTAATAACTATCGAGGTAGTTGTAGATGTGTATAATGGACATCTATTTAACTACTGTGTTTACACATATTTCACAAACTGGACCCGTAGCAACGATATCTCTATCTCTAATATCCAATCATCTATCCCAGAACTCTCTTCTCTCACCTTTTCAATCGGGATTTAGACCTGGACACAGTACTACTACGGCATTACTGAAAGTCACTGATGATATTCGCCTCAGCATGGAAAATAAAATGCTTACTATTCTTGTCCTTCTTGACTTCAGTAATGCTTTCAATTCTGTCGACTTCGATGTGCTTCTTGCTGTTCTTCGTACATTTAATCTTTCCTCTTCAACTATCTCCTGGTTTAATTCTTACCTGCGGGGGCGCTCTCAGTGTATTCGGACTGAGGAGTCTTCTTCAGACTGGTGCACATTGTCTACGGGTGTCCCTCAAGGTGGAGTGCTCTCACCTCTCCTATTTTCTATGTTTATTAACACCATAACTCAGGTTATCTCATCGAACTACCATCTCTACGCCGACGACTTGCAAATTTACAAACACTTCCCGGCGTCCGATCTCTTAGGTGCTGTTCAGGATATTAACAGAGACATGCAGGAGATATCGTCTTGGGCAAAGGCTTTTGGACTGTTGGTAAATCCTAAAAAGTCACAGGCTCTAGTTATTGGGAGTAGGTACATGCTGAACCAAATTAACTTCTCGCCAGCAACATCCGTAATATACGATGATGTAGTTATTCCCTATGCTAGTACAGCTAAAAACCTTGGCATTATTTTTGACTCAAGTTTGTCTTGGGTTGCTCAACTCAACGAAGTCAGCCGTAAGATGCACTTCTCCTTTCATGCTCTGAAACGTCTTCAATATTTCCTTCCACTAAAAACCAAAATTTCCTTGTCTCAGACTCTTCTTCTTTCTATTCTGGATTACGCTGACACTTGCTACTTAGATGTAACAGAAGAACAGCTCAACAAACTAGAGCGTCTCCAGAATCTCTGTCTTCGATTTATTTTTGGCCTGCGTAAATTTGACCATGTCTCCCAATACCGTCAGCAACTCAAGTGGCTTCCGATTCGTCTTCGCAGGAACACTCATATCCTTAGTCTCCTTTTCAAAATACTTCACAATCCTTCTTCTCCATCCTACCTACGGGAACGCTTTAACTTGCAGCGTCCTCCCGACCAGCAATCCCGTGCTCATCTCAAATCCCTCCTTTCTTTTCCCACCCATTCTACCGACTTCTATTCTTATTCCTTCTCCGTGCATGCGGTTAGGTTGTGGAACTCACTTCCGCACGAGATTCGCGATAGTCAGAGTCTGTATTCTTTTAAATCTAAATTAAAAGAACACTTCTTGTCTTTTCCTTTTTAAAGTTAGCCATATTTATTTTATAGCTTATTTATTATATTATATGCATTTTATTATATTTATGTAATTAAATTTATTTATATTATTATATAATTACGTTATGTAGTATATTATATTATGTATTATTTTGTAGGTACGTGGTATTTATTTAGGAATATGTTGTCTTTGTTAATGTACACGTCTTCTGCCATTCTTTTGTAATTTCTCTTTCCTAGGTCTGCTGGAAGAAATTTCTAATAGAAATAAGCTGTACCTTTTGTATGTTCTTATCTAGTTTAATGTTTGTTTGTCCCTATTTCTGTGTGCAATAAATTGTGAAATAAATAATATCTATCTGCGGTTCGTGAAAGAAAATTTTGTTTTATTTTACGGTGAGATGATGTCGTGTACAGGTGTACGTACTGTTGGAGGCCTACGCGGACCTCTAACATGGGGTACGTAATTAGATGGAGTATCTGCAAATAAACTAACGTAATATGCACTTTATCTTTTACTTTATTTTCTTTTCAAATTATTAAATTTTTCGCTCTGCTGGCTATCTGATTATTATTTGAGATTAGGAACTAAGAGTCCAGACGTTCGACCTGATGATGAACTCTGAAGCTCTAAGGCACTTCTCAAGAGTTCTTCTCCGATCAAAAACTAAACAAATTATGAATGTAGAAAAAATCTTGACAGATTTCTAAACGCGATTCTTTAAATCTTTTAAATAACGCGCGGCCGGAAGAAGATGCGATGGACGGGAGTAATGAATAATAAGATTACAGTAACTTCCAAACGTATTACAAAACTTAAGAGTACCGAACTGTGTTCCGGTAAATTTAAGCGCATTAGCCATCATTGAGATAACTGATGATGATCAGTCATTTCTTCAGCCAGACGTGTGGTTACATACTCTGAACAAGTTGTAGCCAAGGTCAAGGGTCTCATTGACTGTGTCTTCATTCCAGCCGCGGGCGCGGAGGCGACGCAGCATGCCTAGCGCGGCCACGCAGCACGCTACTCCAGTGTAGGACTTGAATGTATCGTATCTGATGAGGAGATACAACATCGTTAACGAACCACCAGGTGGACTTATGATCTAATGAAGTTTATAGGAAGTCGCTGGATGGTGGTGACTCAGGATCACGCTATGACGAGGGCAATGGGGAAGATCTAGGTTGAACAATGGCCGTTTCTGGCTTTAAAATATGATGTTGACTGATCCAATCTTCATATGATCAGCTGCAGTGAGGACATCATTTACTGGTAGACAATTTATTAAACTATCGTCTCACCTGTATAATCAGCTAAACAAGCTCTTAGATATTTACCCGATGACATCATATAACTGTAAGAAATCAATAACAGAATGGATAAAACCCCTAACGTATGATACTGTTGAGTCCTTACTAATTTACCTTACTTAACGACAAAAATATATAAGTATACATTCACTTTCTTACATACCCACGCATTAACACACACGCACACACACTTACATACACACACACACACAAAGAGAGCGAGAGAGAGCACGGCAGTTTTAATGTATGAACAGTCTTATTTCTTTTACCTTTGTTTTTAATAAAAATCGCATTACTATTAGTATTTCAAATTTCAATACAATTAGTACCTATAAGTTTTCTTTAGCAACCTCTCTTTGTCATCGCTATAGTTTGTAGATAGTTATTTGTTTATTTGTTCCAATATATTAAATTAACTTGATATGGAAGAGCGGGTTCACCTAATACAGGTATTTTATATCTACTTGGTGTTCCCAACATTGTTCTATGACACAAATATTTTGGTACAGAAATAAACATTTTATATTTTTATTTTTTTTTATGAACTAGCGCTATGTGGAGTTCAATGGGGAAGATCTTCGTATTTTGGCTTTATAAGATGATGATGACTGAACCATTCTTCTTGTGAACTAGCGCTACGTAGAGGTCAATGGGGAAGATATAGGTTGAAAAATGGACGTATTTTGGCTTTATAAGATGATGATGACTGAACCATTCTTCTTGTGTCAATGGGGAAGATATAGGTTCAACAATGGACGTTTCTTGGCTTTAAAAGATGATAACTGAACCATTCTTCTTGTGAACTAGCGCTATATAGAGGTCAATGGAGAAGATTTAGGTTTAATAAAGGGACGTATTTTGGCTTTAAAAGATGATGATGACTGAATCATTCTTCTTGTAAACTCTGTATTTGAACTCGATTTGATAAAATCCGCCTGGCTGGCTATCATAGCTTTTCTTGATAAGAACTGATGATAGCTACTCACTCAATGGATAGAGGATTCTTGTCAAGTCTGTTTCCGCATCAGCATTGCTGTTCTTTCATGCCATTCATTAATTACGTTTACTTTAAGGGTTAACCATACTCAGGGAACGTACATAAGAGTACGTATGTGACCGGATTAGGGAGAGGATGAGGAGAAGGGAAGTTAGGTCTTTGTCACGTAGGTTTTACAGAAACTGTAAATTTAAATTAAAAACAGTGCTTACTTCGAATAATAATAGCAGTGTTGGAAGTCAATTCAAAAACTGTACATTTAACTTGTCGTAATTTTGCATGTTTTTAATTTTTTATACTATCTAGATAAACTACCTATATACTATAATTATACTACATAGTTTAAAATCTAGAGGGGGTTTGACATTTTCTACTGGTGGTCACAGGAGGGGAGAAGCGAGGTCAAAATTAACCAAAAAAAAAATAGTCACGTAATATGGGTACGTTCACTTAGACGTGTCTGCGGTATTCGGTATACTCTTTCGAATAAAAAAAGAATTTTGAAAATCGGTCCACAATTGACGGAGAAATCGGTGAACCTCTCCTTTTTTGAAGTCGGTTAAAAAATATGACTTGAGAAATAAAATGAAAGTATTTGAGTCATTCTGCAATGTCAGGTCCAGTTATCTCCGTAATTGACGTTTTAGGACCTTGTGCTAAATTACATCTTTTGTTTGTCTATAATATGTCCCAAATTCAAATATACAGGTATCATCGTGCGACACAATTTTGACAAAATAATAAAATGGAATATGCCAATAATTTTCAAACCAATTTTTTTTAAATACCTACTTAATGAGAATACCAAAGATAAACCAACCAGATAGTTTGAAATCACTTGCCTAACAACAGCAAAATGCCTCGTGCCCCTCAGCAACCAGGTTTCAGCGTTCAGCTGCCTGAACTGAGAGTTGAAGTTCTTGTCGGCCACGTCTACCGGACTGTACAGGATCGTCTCCTCTCTGGGTAAGGGTATCAGGTCATCTCTGGAAACATAGTGTTTGGCGTTTGATACTCTCAAAGTAGTATTTGAGTGAGAGTATGTAGATTGTGGTGTCGATTCGGTGCAACACGATGTAACTTATTTGACGGGACTAAACTAAACTTAAGCATACTGTCCTTGTCTTCTCGATACACAAAGAAAAAGAATGCGTAAATTTAATTTAGTCTTGTCAAATAAGTTAAAATCGAATCGACTCCAATACCTACTTACGTAGCTTTAAAGAGAGAACATGAATTAGTAAAGACTTGAAATATATGTATCTACAAGAATTGATTGAATCAAACGGTGTGAAAAAATCCGGAGAAGAAATCGAAAAAACGTTAAACACGTTAAAAAACCAACTTTCATCGCAACAACTTAGTACATTTTTGCAATATTATTTTTGGTTTTTGTTAATTTTCTAATAAAGTACTACACTGATTTTGATAAAATTTATATGGGACCACACGGGAAGCACTAGCTTTCAAATAAAAAAAGAATCATAAAAATCGGTACACCCAGTCAAAAGTTCTGAGGTTACAACATAAAAAAAACATACAGTCGAATTGAGAACCTCCTCCTTTTTGGAAGTCGCTTGAAAATCTGAGATAGTTCGGTGAGCGTGTACTCGTATGGGCCAGTTGTACGGGTTCGTCCGTAGGTTACAATCAATGCTCTATTTTGTATATAAGTACTGCTATCTAGTCATGAGTTTGAAATTTGTCATACAGATAACAATTATGATGTAGGCATCCACTAAGAAAGGATTTTGGGAAATGGCAAAAATGGCATCTGCACGGCCAACACCGCAGGGCTTCCACTAATCTGTGATATAGTTGCAGAGGCAATATTAGTTATTCAGAACTAATTAAGAGAACTCGACAGACAAGAGATAGGAAATCTGTAAATCTACGATAGTCTTATGAGATGTACTCATGTGGACCGCTTGTAAGGGTTCGTCCGTATGGTCCGGTTGTAAAGGTTCGTCCGTAGGTTACAATCAATGCACTATTTCGCGAACATACTATTTGACTGCTACTGATTTGAGTTACTTTTAGTCATCTGTGAAAAAATAAAGTTTGTTCTAGTAACTGTTTGAAATAGCAACATGTGACTTGATATACTAATTTTGTTAATTCGATTAATTACAAATTCAAAAATTTATGGAAAACAAAACGAGTAAGGGTTTTTGAAACTTTAGGAGCAGGGCAATTTGGGAAATAATTAATCATTTTCGATGCAGTCAACTGGCCTATTCTGAAGATGCTAAGTACAACACCGGGCAGCCTAACTATAGCGCGACCGTCGAGAGAATGCAGATTCGACAAATGCTAGTTTGAGGTAACTAGCGATGTATTTGCTAGACATCTATAGTAAATACTATGTTCCTATCATGTAGATGTAACTTAACACGAAATAAAATAGCCATTGCCAAAATAGTGTTGCCAAACCCGAGGCTAAAGTGTACTTTGTGGAAGGTCGATTTTAGGGGTGGTAATGGGTGAAGGGGGTGGAAAATAAGAAAATTTGTGTGGCAATAACTAATTATTCATTAAAATTAGTCAAATTTGTTGTATTACGGTTCAATATTTATTATTTCCTTGCAATCGAAGTGAAAAGCAGGGTGTAAAACTCGAGCATGAAACCCATTTTACCCTTGACGTGACTATCAACCCTCGCCGTACCGGCTTGGGTGGCTAAATGAACGTCTCGGGTAAAATGGCTTGTGTGCTCTTGTTATACAATCTAGTATTACTTAAACATATCACTTATAGGCCTGAAACTTTTATGGTTGGTTGATTTGACCACAAGAAATAATAAAATGTTACATTCTATCGCAGATTTAAAGTGTCAAATCAGTGCTCCGTCACGTGACAGTCTTGTACCAAATACAATATAATTCACGTTAGAAATTGTAGGTCATCTTTGCCACTGCTTTACGTTTAAAAGTTTTTTTTTCCATTATATTTTGTCTTTATGTTTAATGTTCTTTCCGATTTTCTAGTAATTTTTGCTGAATTTATATAGGTTTATAATTAATTGTAGAAAAGCTTCAATACTGTCTAAAAATAGTACTTTTTACTGTATTGTATACAATAGCCAGTAAGTGCGACTGGGGTCAGTCAGTCGTGCAAATTGGAGATTAGTTTTAGTGAGTAAATTAGATTTAGGTATTTATTACTTATTATTATTATTTTTTAGGTATTTAATTATTTATTTTTTATGTTGCAACTGAATGAAAGTTACTTTTCTTGCTCTTCCAATACCTCTTCTTCTGATGATGAATATGCCAGTGCAAACAGTGATGTGTCTGGATCTGGTCACTTAAGTGACCAAATCAGCTTCAAACTTTCTCAGCACCGGAAACTCCTTAATATTGTACACATCAATGCCCAGAGCGTTCCTGCTCACTTTTCAGATATGCTATTATCATTCGATCCTGATTTGATAGATGCAATTCTTATCTCGGAAACATTTCTCAAACCCGGACTTCCTTCCTCTCAGTATTCACTGCCCGGTTTTAAACTCCTACGTAATGATAGGATCGGCAAAGGCGGTGGTGGTGTTGCCATTTATTTGCGAGCAGACATTAAACACAAAATTATTGATGCATCACCGGGTGAATATTCGAAATCTTCGAAACATCTGTTCATTGAAGTAATTTTTCATCATCAAAAACTCTTGCTAGGTGTCTTCTATAGCCCGTCCAGAGAAATAAACTATTTCGACTCTTTCGAATCCAAATTGGAACTTTTGTCACCTCTCTACGATCATATTATCATCCTTGGCGACTTCAACACCTGCCTTCTGAAGGACGATTCTAGGAGCTACAAACTTCTGTCTTTGGTATCCTCTGTTAACATGCATATTCTTCCTTTAACTGCTACCCATAATGCCCCTCATTTTGCACCTTCACTTCTTGACCTAATTATTATCTCTAATCCCTCTCTTGTAGCAACCCATGGCCAGCTTACATCGCCATTCTCATATCATGATTTAATTTTTATATCATACAAACTCAGGCCTGAGAAGCGCAAACCCAAGTACTTGTTTCTCCGTAGTTTTAAAAATATTGATCCAAACCGCCTTAAAGAAGATGCCTTAAGTCTTGATTGGTCTCCAGTGATCAGCTCGTGCAATACTGATGATAAGATTCACCATTTCAACTTAATTATCACCAAACTGTTTGATAAACATGCTCCAATTAAAAGAGTGAAAGTTAAACGGCCACCTGCACCTTGGCTAAATGACACGATTAAAAGAGCTATGACTAAACGAAATAAGGCCAAGCGCAAGCTTAAGAAAAATCCCACTGATGCTAACTTAGCTGACTACAAAAAGCTTCGCAATCGCTGCAACAGAATGTGCCGCGATGCTAAGCGGCGCCACATTCACAACTCAGTTGAGCAATGTAATCCAGCTCACCTGTGGAAGTTCCTCAAAACTCTTGGAGTTGATAAATCATCAAATGAGTGTCCGTTTGTTTTTGATCTGAATGTGTTAAATTCTCACTTTTCTAATCCTCCTCTCTGTTTAGATACTCATGTCAAAAATTCCACTCTTCAATATCTCTCTAATCTACCACTTCCTTCTTGTAGTCAATTTACGTTAAGTGAAATATCTCCTAATGAAGTGAAGAAATCTTTTCTTTCTATTTCTTCCACGGCGATCGGAGCAGATGAGCTTAGTTCCCAGATGTTTAACCTTCTCGTAGACGAACTTCTTCCTTGTCTCACTCATATCTTTAATCATTCCCTTAGTACTGGCTCCTTTCCTTGCTTATGGAAAAAAGCGCATGTTATTCCCTTGCCTAAAACATCTAACCCAGCGTCACCTACCCAATTTCGTCCAATCTCTATTCTTCCCTTTCTATCTAAAGTTCTTGAGAGCATCGTCCATAAACAACTATTTTATTTTCTCAATACTAATAACCTTTTAAGTACCTTTCAATCTGGTTTCCGTCCTGGCCACAGTACTGTAACTGCTTTGCTTAATGTTTCGGATGATATTCGTCAGGCCATGGACAGAAAACAACTAACCATACTTACATTATTGGACTTTAGCAGCGCGTTTAACTCAGTGGATTTTGATATTTTACTTGGAATTCTTTCCTCTCTTCATGTATCCCCTCAAGCTATAAGTTGGTTCAACTCCTACCTCAGGGGTCGTTCGCAGTGTGTTCGCGCAGATCAGTCTTCGTCAGACTGGGTAGATCTCACTGCAGGGGTTCCTCAGGGTGGTGTACTTTCCCCATTATTATTTTCTGTCTTCATAAACTCGTTAACTAAGCTTATCACCACGAAATTTCACCTTTATGCTGACGATTTACAACTATACCACCATTTTAAAGTAGACGAGGCCTTGGATGCTGTACATCGTGTTAACACTGACCTTCTCAGAATTAATGAATGGGCCCAATCATTTGGCTTACTTGTGAATCCCTCCAAATCACAAGCTCTTATTATTGGCGGGGTCGCGTTACGCAGCCAGCTAGACATATCCGCATTACCCCCTTTAATTTACAACACTATCCCTATTGGGTTTACTAATACTGCCAAGAATTTAGGGGTTATTTTTGATACCAATCTGTCCTGGACCAGCCATGTCAATGAAGTCAGTAGGAAGGTGCATTTCTCTTTTCAGTCTCTTAAACGTTTACAGAAATTTTTACCCTTCGAAACCAAGCTCCTCCTTGCGAAATCCCTACTTCTTCCCATAATTGACTATGCGGATGTCTGCTTCCTCGATGCTACGGAGGTGCTCCTTAATAAATTAGAAAGATTGCAAAATCTATGCATACGGTTTATTTTTGGACTCCGTAAATTCGACCATGTCTCTGAATTTAGATCTAAACTTAAGTGGCTTCCTGTTCGTCGTCGTCGTGATGTACACATTCTCTCTTTCCTTTATAAAATCCTTCACAATCCTTCCTCTCCTTCATATTTGCGTGATCGCTTTGAATACATTGTTCCTAGAGATAGGCCGTGCCGATCTATTAAATCACTGTTGCTAAAATTTCCCTCTCACTGCTCCTCCCGCTATGGTGAGTCTTTTTCTGTTCATTCGGTGCGACTTTGGAATGCCCTTCCCCACGAAATTCGCGACAGTCCTAGCATACACATATTTAAGAGGAAAATAAAAGAGCATTACCTGACCTGACTTGCTTTCTCTATATTGCAACACTATAGGTATGTATTATATTATTATTATTATGTATGTTTATTATTTATTTTGTGTATGTAGTAAGTATATTATTATTTTTTATTATTATTTATTTATGTATGTATATTATAGGTATATTATTATTAACTTATACGTATTTGTTATATTATAAGTAACATAATACTTAGCAACTTATATCTTATAGTTTTTTTTTTTTTTACATTTATAATAGCAAATTTGTACACGCCTCTACCCGTTCGTATTTCATTTCTTTCCCACTTACTGGTTTGTTGGCAGAAAACTCTTACAGAGTTAAGCATACCAATTGTAAATCTTATGTTTTTCTACTTATGTATCTCTCATTTACTGTGTACAATAAACAATAAATAAATAAATAAATAATTAGCCGTGATAATTATTCTTGTTAATCCATTATGTGTCCTACTATTCCAAATCATGTTCAGATTTCCTGAAATAGCGGCTTTGAAACTGTAACAAAAAACTGTAAAGCTTAATATTTCGTAAACTAATCATTTATTGACTGACATGGCGAATTTATAAAGGTTCTTAGCTTGACTACAAACCTTAAAAATCACCGACGTACCGATAAAAACAGCTAAGTTAAGCAAATTTTAACCGCTTCCGTGCCGTAATGATTAGTCCATTCTCTGCACACCAGGAGGTCGCGGGTTCGATTCCCGGGGGGTCAATTTTGTAAGAGTCGGTTTGGTAGGGCATTTTATTAGCCCGTCTGGCTAGCTACCACCATCTTGTCTAAGACTTGCCGCCAAACATCAGTGTTAACAGCATTGATGTGTTCCGGCTTGAAGATAAGATAGCAAGATCCCCATTGCGTTGGGGAATCTCGGTAAGCCCGCTTCTATCTTCGGCATCATCGTCACTTACCTTCAGGTGAGATGATCCTAAGTAAGGGCTTATCCATTTTGGATTGAAAAAAATACTATCGGGTCGCAATCAGAACGCGTGAATCAGGATTTACCTAGTTAGTACCGCGTATATATTTTTCTAACCAAACAAAAATTAAAGGTAACTTTTAATTGTTTTTAGGCTGGCGCACATTCTAAGTACGATCAACTAGTACGACTATTACTTAAACTAATCAAATAAATAAAAACCATCACTTGTAAAACTTTTTTTTTCATTTTCATGAATCAACCCTAGCGCTAAAACGACGTACAATCGGGTCTGTTACAAAGTAACTAGTATCTCATCTGTGGTCAAATCAGCATTCTTTCGACGGCCGCACTATATGCCTCGTGAGTTATGATCTCGCGTCGAACTATGCCATGTGATTTACGCCAAAAAGAAATCGTTAATAACCCATAATGTTCTCCCTGCCGGGGAACGGGGCTCTCCCAACTGGATGAGGTGAGGCCATGAGGCCTGGCTATGGCCACCAGCGGCACGGCGAGAGCCGAGTGATTCGCGGCGGCGGTGAGCGAATGAAACAAATGTACTAGCCATACAGTATCAAGGCGGCCACATCTCATGACAGCTCAGAGCGGCGACGGCGGCGGCAGGTGGTGGACGTGTTCGCCGCGGTCGCATAGCCTGAACGGTCTAACTTGCTTTGCGAAGCACGGAAACAGTACAGAAACATGCCACTCACAGTCATCCAGGCAATGACCGTGCTGAACCACCTGAAGACCTGGAGGTCAGTTCACCTGCGCGATCAACCCAACCACGCCAATCATACTGAGACACGACCGCTTCAATAAGAAATAAGAGTAATCATTTTTTACCTTCCATAAGTATGGGCATCTGTCTTAGGGCAGTGCAGAAAGAAATCTTCTCCTCGAAGCTGCATCATCTGTTCTGGAGTTGGTTCTGGGGGAGCTTTATCTGGTGCTACTGGTAGATCTGGTAGTGTCTATGCAATGATAAATGCAAAATGGTAAATAAAAGAGTAATTATAATCTATTGTGGTTTCTACTGTACTAGCGAGGGAGTAGCTCCGACGACGATGACAAAGAGGCGCTTGGCGATAGCGGCACGAGGGTTGGGCAAGGAGCCTAGATTGAGAGAGCCGCTGAGATGAAAAAGATAAGGATAGATAGAACGTAACGACTGGATGATGACTGGATATGCAACGTACACTGCTCAATAAACGCACCAAAATCTTTTTCTTCGTCACACTGACCCTCCTCCCCTTTCCTTCCTTCGTACTCGCGGTAAGGAGTCCGATTTAAATGGAAAAAAAGCATAATTTTGTCACTCGCGTTGAAATATTTTGTTTGTAATGTGAATAGGTATCATTGTCATAGTTGTGTGGAGAGGTGTAGTAGTACGGGACCCTCAGAGCGCGAGTCCGACTCGCACTTGAATGGTTTTTTAAAGTTTTATTTGTTAAAAAAGCGTCGGTGGCTCAACTGTAACGACTGGTCTCCTTCTAACCAGAAGTCCCGTGTTCGAATCCGGATGGCCGAGCTTTTCGAAACTTACGTGCATTTACTTACCGATTGCTTTAACGGTGAAGGAAAATATCGTGAGGAAACCTACACATCTGATTCCAAGATGTGTATGAAGGTTGCGTTGCACACGTCCGTAGGTAAATCTTAACAACAGTCAACCGCCGTTTGTCCCTTGAATAGCACGGTTAATTGTGCCACACGGTAAGAGAGAGAGATTGTGATAGCTGTGTGGAGAGGTGTGGTGGTACGGAACCCTCGGAGCGCTAGTCCGACTCACACTTGGCCTTTTTCTCTAAATATTTAATATCTAACCAAACTGTTTTCAATCCTTCTAGATTATTTACCTGAAGACGTACATATGTTACATATTCACAAACTCTCTAACCGGCCCTACCTCCTTCGGTAACTTGTGGTAATACTCTGCCATCCGTTTCTTGGACTTGGATCTTGATGTCGCCAAACTGACGGCACTCAGCGAATCCAATGGATATTGACCCTAAAAAAAACAATTTTTGATCTCTCAAAATCATCGATCGAGGCTAAAGCTTATTAACAACCCATACACGTCCCCACAGCTGGGTACGGACAAAATATATACATATTAGTACTAACATACATGCAGTATGGACTCTCCCTATCGCTCTCTAGATTGCAACCTCACCCCCTCGTCACCCAGATTGATAAAGATTGGTTACAGTTTGGTTGTCGAACGTATAGGATTTCGCCGCCATTTTGTTTGTTCCGTCATTCCTTTTTTGAAATGTCATTTCTGGCCTGTTGTATGAAGTGTCCAGGGTGTGGTACGGGTCTCATTAAATCTGGGGAAGGTTAGGCCACACTCCACACACGGGGGCTAAGTCCGGGTTGCTTTGGTCACCCCTGTAAGCCACCCCTGTAAGGCATATGACACGGCTTAACGACTGCCATCTAGTGATAGCAACCGGCACCAACGGCTTAGCGTGCCTTGCGAGGTACTAAAATGGAGGAGAAGAATGCCACTAACAGTTAAACCCATCCACGTAATGACCGCGCTTCAGGTCAGTTGAACTGCGACGTGACCGATCCAGCCACGCAAGCACTGACCCATGACCGCTTCTCGCACAATAGGAACATCGCCACAGGAGTCAGGACACACTCTTTACTTCACAATTAGCAGTTAAGGTTTCATTTCAATTATATGTTAGCATCTCGGCAAAGTATATATATTAGTACATCTCGGCAAAGTATATATATTAGTACATCTCGGCAAAGTATATATATTAGTACATCTCGGCAAAGTATATATATTAATACATCTCGGCAAACTATATATATATTAGTACATCTCGGCACAATATATATATTAATACATCTCGGCAAAGTATACACATTAGTACATTTCGGTAAAGTATATATATTAGCACATCTCGGCAAAGTATATAATATATTAGAACATCTCGGCTAGATTGTCATATTGTGAGGCACCAATTATTATTGGTACCTCATTATTATGGGTACCTCATTATTATGGGTACCTTATTATTACTGGTACCTCATTATTATGGGTACCTAATTATTATTGGTACCTCATTATTATTGGTACCTCATAATTATGGGTACCTCGTTATTATGGGTACTTAATTATTATTGGTACCTCATTATTATTGGTACCTCATTATTATTGGTACCTCATTATTATTGGTACCTCATTATTATGGGTACCTCATTATAGCAGGAAAAATTGTAGCTACTGAGCAACTTTTTACAATAGTCAACTCGCAAAAAAAACTGAACTCTTCATAATTCGATCAGATACCTATTTGTACATTTTATGAGCTGAAATTTTGCATGCACATGTACATCGCGTGACAATGCAATATTATAATGACATGGAGCTGATCTGATGCTGGAGCTGGAATGTGGCCATAGGCCATAAGTCCGCAATCAAACGACACAACCCCATCGAATTTGGGCTCGTTTGATTCGTATTGACTATCGCAAAAAACTTGTACCTAAAAGATTTAAGGTTTTTCTAAAATTATTTTTAAACTGAACTAAGGTTCATTGGGAAGTTGTTCAGTATGATGAGTAGAAGCCCCAGTTGACGGGCCCTACACCGTACACCGCCTGCGCCAACTTTGTTTCCCCCTGTATAACTCAGAACAGCGCTAAGCAGAGGTCTTGCGGCGGAATCGATGATATGACGATAAATTGAAAATCACTATATTTTCCTTTTTTGACACTTCATGTTTTATGCCTACCTCGGATATCTTCTTGTCATACAACGCGTTCTTGTGTAGACTCTCCCATTCGCTCTGGCAGTGGACCTTCAGGGTCTTCAGATCCAGTGCGTAGGTAGGCTCTCGGATCAGGGGTTCCTTCTGCACCACCTGGAATTGAGATTATTTTATTTTATTTTATTTTTATTTACTATTGGTAAGCCCTTGGCATCATCTCACCGGATGGTAAGTGACGATGATGCCGAAGATGGAAGCGGGCTTGCCAAGATTCCCCAACGCAATGGAGAACTGGCTATCTTATCTTCATGCCGGAACACATCAATGTTTTTAGCACTGATGTTTGGCGGCAAGACTTAGATAAGATGGTGGTAGCTAGCCAGGCGGGCTTAGAAAATGCCCTACCACCAACCAAACCGAGTCTTACAAGGTGACCCCACAGGGAATCGAACCCGCGACCTCCTGTGTAAAGCCAGTGAACTTTGCCTCTGAGCTACGGAGGCGGTTAAAATTTTTAAAACTAAGCCACGAAAACGGCTACTTCTTTCCGGCCCACTAACACGATCACGTGTTCAAAATACAATCAATTTTGAACTGTTATACACACTTAGTATATCATCATATCGGCCTAAGGACGTCCATTGCTGGACATAGGCCAGTGTATATCTACAAAAATCTAAATATTATCTGTTGTTGTTATTTCCCCCATCGAGTTCATGAAAAAATGGATCCCGATGGGAAAATAAGAACAATAGAACGTGGATCTCTGGGAACAAGCTCTCGTTTTTACAGTTTTTGTATAGGTGTACGTACTGTGCAATAGAGTACATTCCCTTCAAGGTCGGACCAGAAAGGGCTACATAGTCAGCGGCGTGAACAGTGCACCAAGCAATGAAATAGGGTTCGTACACAGTACTATCATCATCATCATCATCATCATATCAGCCACAAATCGTCCACTGCTGGACAAAGGCCTCCCCCAAGGATTTCCACGACGACCGGTCCTGCGCTGCACAGTACTATGTACGTAGTTATTTAGTGGACCACTTTTCTCGCTTCAAAACTACAATAGCTTCTTTAACATACTCTTTGAAAGCTTTGACTACCTATGTTATTCATCATATCAGCTCATATACGTCTCCATCGAGGGGCTCGAGCCTACCCTGAATTAGGGCGATCTGGCCTTAGACGACCACGCGGGTCCAGTGCGGGTTGATCGACTTAAAACACAACCTTCCAATTTCTTCGCAGGCGTGTGCGGGTTTCCTCACGATGTTTTCCTTCACCGTAAGAGCGTCGGATAAACGTACATATGAAATCAAAATTCAAAAACACATTGGTACGTGGCAGGATTCGAACCACGACCTCCCGGACAGGAGGTAGCGGCCCTAGCCGTTACGCCATAGACACGACGCTCTCATTTCGTCCCACATATTTATACGGACTGATAAATTAAAGGGTTTAAATAAAATAGGAAACAAAAAACAAATCACGAAAACCGTAATACTTACATTTTTTAAATAGTCTAGGATATAATAGAATTAAAACTTATTCTACTATCACAAAGTAAGTGACTAAAATTGATCTAGATAATTTGTAGGTATAATATCGTACGTATAGACCGCGGCGTCTAAGTTGAACGTTGCGCAGTGACTTATTTTTAAGTCTCAATCAAAGTGCGGGACTCTGGGGTCGCGCGCACCACGGGACGCTAGCCCCCCGCGTCTCCCGCGCTACACCCGCGCGCTCCCCACTTGCGCGAACGACAACCATTTGTGTTCAACTTATAGGCTGCTAACTGTACCTCAACTTCAGTAAGCGTGAAAGGCTTCGCACAGCCTCTGGTATCCATGCTGAGGTTTCCGTAGTTGGCGAGGAAGTCTGACACAAAGGAGTTGACGCCAGCGTAGCGGAGGAAGGCTCCGGCTCCCGACCTTCACAAACAATGCCACGGGTATTTTAATGACAATCATCTCCAAGTGCTTCCTTGTATAATCATGCGGCCTTGAACCCTTTAAGCTTCTTCAGCTATCCGACTGTATTCTGACTTAAAGAAACTGTATTGTGACGCTTTTTTGGGTTCCGTACATCCAAAGGGTGCCAACGGAACCCTAATTACCGAGCCTCCCGTCCGTCCGTCCGTCTGCCTGTCGGCGGGCTGTATTTAATGAACCGTGATTGGTAGACAGTTGAAATTTTCACTAATTTTGTATTTCTACTGTCAATATAAGAAAAAAAAAATAATTAAAAGGGGTTCCCATACTAGAAACGTGTTATTTTTTCTTGTATGATAGCACGAAACCCTTCGTGTGCTAATCCGACTCGCACTTGGCCGGTTTTTTAAAACCCACAATTGGTAAACCCTCGACATTATCTGCTTGGTAGTAAGTGAATAAGATGGGAGCGAGCTTACCGACATTCATACATACATGCCAGAACACACCAATGCTGTTTATACTAATGTTGATTCTCGATATTAAATGATCAACCCAATGGAACAAAGAATGCTATTTCAAGAACAGATTGAATAGGAAATCATCTTTTTAAGGCCGAGGATGTTACAAATATCTACCTTCCATCGTATTGTGAGCACTCAGCTTTTCTGTCTGTTAAAACCTGAGCGACGGACCGAGCGTGACTCGGAGTCTCCTAGGCATGTAAACTAAAAATATTACTTATTGTGTGAGTCACACCTATCTAGATAGACTTGGAATGTAACACATTACCTAAATACAAAATTCTATTCAAATCGTTGGAGCCGTTTCCGAAAAAATATTATTTACACAATAATTGCTCACTGAACGAAATAAAATGAAAATCGTGATAGTCACTTTACCAACATATCACACATCACCACACAGCCACACACTGTTACTTACAATTTATCAGGCTCTCCAACCTCGTTTAACATGTGAGGGTCGAAGATATAGCAGATTGTCTTCACGTGACTGCCGGACTCAGGGTCAGGAGGATGGCCCCAGATCAAGAAGTGCTGGTTACAGCCCACAGTCAGTATCAGCGTGTAGTTGGTGCCAATGCGTTTCTCCATTAGACTGAAAGAAGGTAAGCTGGTCAATCTTCCCGATGCTCACTGTCTTGATGGTCTATAAATCCGCCAGCTAAGCCAAGGGTTGTAGAATCGATAAACTCCAAGAGCATATCTGAGTATGTCTAAGGGTTATAGATTCGATAAGCTCCAAGAGCATATCTGAGTATGTCTAAGGGTTAGAGATTCGATAAGCTCCAAGAGCATATCTGAGTATGTCTAAGGGTTGGAGATTCGATAAGCTCCAAGAGCATATCTGATTACGTCTAAGGGTTGGAGATTCGATAAGCTCCAAGAGCATATCTGAGTATGTCTAAAGGTTGGAGATTCGACAAGCTCCCAGAGAAAATCTGAGTATGACTAAGGGTAGGAGATTCGATAAGCTCCAAGAGCATATCTGAGTATGTCTAAGGGTTGGAGATTCGATAAGCTCCAAGAGCATATCTGAGTATGTCTAAGGGTTGGAGATTCGATAAGCTCCAAGAGCATATCTGAGTATGTCTAAGGGTTGGAGATTCGATAAGCTCCAAGAGCATATCTGAGTATGTCTAAGGGTTGGAGATTCGATAAGCTCCAAGAGCATATCTGAGAGTATGTCTAAGGGCTGGAGATCCGATAAGCTCCAAGAGCATATCTGAGTATGTCTAGGGGTTGGAGATTCGACAAGCTCCCAGAGAAAATCTGAGTATGACTAAGGGTTGGAGTTTCGATAAGCTCCAAGAGCATATCTGAGTATGTCTAAGGGTTGGAGATTCAATAAGCTCCAAGAGCATATCTGAGTACGTCTAAGGGTTGGAGATTCGATAAGCTCCAAGAGCATATCTGAGTATGTCTAAAGGTTGGAGATTCGACAAGCTCCCAGAGCATATCTGAGTATGTCTAAGGGCTGGAGATTCGATAAGCTCCAAGAGCATATCTGAGTATGTCTATGGGTTGGAGATTCGATAAGCTCCCAGAGAAAATCTAAGTATGTCTGAGGGTTGTAGATTTGATAAGCTCACAGAGAAAATCTGAGTAAGCCTAAGAGTTGTAGATTCGATAAGCTCTAAGAGCAAATCTGATTACATCTAAGGGTTGTAGATTTGATGAGCTCCCAGTAAATCACAGATTTTTTAACCCACAATTGGTAAACCTTTGGCATCATCGCACCTGATGGTATCTAAGTGACAATAATGCTGAAGATGGAAGGGGGCTTACCAAGATTCCCCAACGCATTTGGAAACCGGCTATCTCATCTTCAAGCCTGAACACATCAATATAGTTATTATTAATGTTTGGCGGCAAGACTCAGATAAGATGGTGGTAGTTAGCTAAGTGGGCGTAGAAAATGGCCTCCTACCAATCAAATCAAGTCTTACAAAGTTAAAACTCCTGATGTGGAGCTAATGTACTTAACCATTACGTCACGGAGGCGGAGTACTCGAAGGGGTGTTTTCAAAACGTTTAAATGATATATTTCAATTCGACCAAGAAATTAGAGAGTCCATCGTCGCTTGAATGCTAATGAGAGTGTTTAATTTAGACGCAAGGAGACGTAGACACGTACTTATTGGACATACGGGTTATTGTTTCGGTTTAAAATTTCTAGATTCCATAAAAAAATATGGTGCATGAGGAAACTTATCATATTAACCGACAGACGTCTACTGTTAAACCTACGCATCCCCCAATAGATTTTCACAACGACCGGTCCTGCACAGCCCACATTCAGCGGTTTCACGCGACCTTATTATTAGTTAGTCGGCCCATGGAGTGGGGTCCTATTTACGCTACGACTTCCGGTACACAGTTGCGGCACGAGAACTTCACTGACCCAACAGTCATCCGTTCTCATAATTATCACCTTTGACCTTTTGCGGCTATGACAGACGATATAGTCAATGTTTTTTATTTTTTATCCACAGTTGGTAAGCCTTTGGCATCATCTCACCTGATTCTTCTTTATTTTACTTCCACTTATTTCTTCTTCTTCAGTTACGACGATGCCGAGGATGGAAGCTGACTTACAGATTACCCAACGCAATGGGGAACTGACTATCTTATCTTCAAGCCGGAACACATCAATGATTCCAAGGGCTTACCAATTTTGAATAAAAATACTTAGATAAGATGGTGGTAGCTAGCCAGGTGGGCTAAGGAGATGCCCTTCCATCAACCAAACCCAAACTTACAAATTGTGTACACCGGGAATCGAACCCGCGACCTCTTGGGGTGAAGCGAATGGACTAACCATTACGCGTGTGTGGAGTATAGCCTAAACCTTCCCAAGTTTGGAAAGAGGCCCTCCCCCCAGCAGCGGTGATATTAATTATGGGTTGTTACGAACCGGTCAGGCATCAAACACCACAATCCGCTATTTTACTACTAGTCATTTGAGTAACTTTTTATCAACTTTGTTCTGCAATTATTCGTGTTACTGACATAGTAAAGTCATAAGGGCCATAGTCTTTAACGAACTAATTTGCTGTTTGTATTAAATATAAAACAGGACGTGTCGCCAGCGCCAGCACTCCCGCGTCAGCTGGCCGTAGCTTCACATTGATATGAAACCGTGGAGGTAGAACGAGTTTAGCGACTCACTTCAATAGATCAAGCGTCGCATCAGCTGCTTCAGGTCGTGTCGCCAGCGCCAGCACTCCAGCTTGCCGTAGCTTCATAGTGTATTTGACATCGTGGAGGTGGAACGAGTTTAGCGACTCAAGTCAATAGATCAAGCGTGGCATCATCTGCTTTAGGTCGTGTCGCCAGCGCCAGCACTCCCGCGTCAGCTTGCCGTAGTTTTATAGTGTATACGATATCGTGGAGGTAGCACGAGTTTAGCGACTCACGTCAATAGATCAAGCGTGGCATCAGTTGCTTCAGGGTGTGTCGCCAGCGCGAGCACTCCCGCGTCAGCTTACCGTAGCTTCACAGTGTACTTGACATCGTGGAGGTAGAACGAGTTAAGCGACTCACGTCAATAGATCAAGCGTCGCATCAGCTGCTTCAGGGCGTGTCGCCAGCGCCAGCACTCCCGCGTCAGCTTGCCGTAGCTTCACAGTGTACTTGACATCGTGGAGGTAGAATGAGTTTAGCAGCTGGTTCAGTTCCAATGCTTTGCTGCCTGGAAAAGAACAGTACTCACTTTAAAATGCCATTTCGGCATCATAATATATCTTATTTAGTTATTGCAACTGGCGTTTACGTTTGACTCTTAACAACTTATGCCTAAGAAGTTCAAGTAGGTAGTCTCTCAAAAACCTCAAGTTTTATACTGTGACGCCAATAATTGAGTTGCATTTGTGTTGTAGCGTCAACAATAACATCAAGTCGATAGTAGAGAGTGTTATTAGGCGTGAAATTGCAAAATTGAATGATGTGTGAAGATAGAGATAAAAAACTGGCTAAGTGCGAGTCGGACTCGCACAAAGTAGGGTTTTGTAGCCTTTTCATAAAATGATGTATATTTTAAAAACAAAATTGTTTTTGCATTTAGTAATTAAACATTTTATAAATGTAGCTTGTAGGGTCTCCCAGACTTGACTCTTAAGATACATGTAGTAGACAAATCAGATGTATACACTCACTCACTCGCGAGCGTCAAAACTCGGCCACAACTTTATTTGTAATACCAACTACAAATTGTTATGAATATGTATGTGTTGTATGTATGTATATTTTAAATATTATGTTCCGATATTTTGAATAAGCAATGTCTCACAACAATGAGAATCTCCGCTATGTAAATATCAGCTACAATATCCTATCATTATTTATTATACAATTACCTTTATAGCACTTCAAGGCGACCATACACTGATGGTAGAACATATCTCCGTTATCGATGACGTCATCCACATCTTGCCTCATCAGCGCCGATGGCGGCTTCTCCTCGAGGAGTCCCCGGGCAATGAAGGCAATGCAACCGGATTGAGAACCTACAATTCGATAGTTGTACTTTACAAGTATCTAATTAAGTACAAGAGCGTCGGTGGCGCACAGGCTAGGGCCGTCGCCTCCTGTCCGGGAGGTCGTGGTTCGAATCCTGTCACGTACCAATGAGATTTCGAATAGATTTTATATGAACGTTTATCCGACGCTCTTACAGTGAAGGAAAACACCGTGAGGAAACCTGCACACGCCTGCGGAGAAACTCGCAGGTTGTGTGTGAAGTCGACCAACCCGCACTGGGCCCGCGTGGTAGACTATGGCCCGATCGCCCTAATTCGGGGTAGGCTCGAGCCCCTCTGTGGGGACGTATATGAGCTGATATGATCAATCATGACTTTACAAGATCCTTGTCTAAACAGCTAAGACAAGTGGCATCGCAATGAGACTGATTACAGGCACACGTCGCAAAAGGTAGGTGTGCGCCTGTGGTGATACTCGTAGACGCGCTACCTAATCGCACTGTGTTAGACAGCTGATGATGTAATGGAACACAGCGCACTTTCTAGACTCGGTTTGGTTGGTGGTAGGGCATTTTCTAAGCCCGCCTGGCTAGCTACCGCCATCTTATCTAAGTCTTGCCGCCAAACATCAGTGTTAACAACATTGTTGTGTTTCGGCTTGAAGATAAGATAGCCAGTTTTCCATTGCGTTGGGGAATCTTGGTAAGCCCGCTTCCATCTTCGGCATCATCGTCACTTACCATCAGGTGAGATGATGCCAAGGACTTACCAATTGTGAATAAAAAAAACTGACGTGTGGCGGCAACTGCAGTAACCCGCCACTGAACCTTAACACAAGCGACGAGAGAACAAAAGAAATACGACATCTAGAACGCGCTATTAGAATTTCTTCAGCGCTGAGTATATATACAGATACCGGACCCCAGGCATACCACCTCGCCTGGCGGAGATATCTCCCTTTGCTCTCGTCGAGTAGGAACGCACCGTTCCTAAAGACGTTTTAGTCAAATTTTAAACCTAAACATGAAGCCATCAATCATCATCTTCAAAACCCTGGTGTCACCACCGCTGCTCGGGCACGGGTCTAAGACAAACCGTGGGAAAGTTGGGCCCTAATTCCCAACCAACTTCCTGATTGGTGAGGGTTGTTATGTAGGGCTAGTCACTTCGCCATAATAACATCGAACTGTCAAGGCTTATCAACTGCCATTACTTTATGTGCATTGCACAGCCCAAATAAACAAAAAAAACCACTTGCAGTCAAAACTTTAACCGCCTCTGTGACGTATGACTAGTCCATTCGCTTCACACCAGGAGGTCGCGGGTTCAATTTCCGACGGAGTCTAACTTTGTGGAGGACATATTCTAAGCCCGCCTGGCTAGCTACAAACATTTTATCTAAATTTTGCCGCCTATCATCAATGTTGACAGCAATGATGTGTTCCGGCTTGAAGATAAGATAGCCAGTACCCGTTGCGATGGGGAAGCTAGCGCTAGCGTTGCTGATTAACATATTTACTGAAACCAACTTGAGCCAAAACTACTTGAAAACACATTATGTCAATAATTTCATTTTCATCCCACCTATTCAAAAAACGACAAAAGCTTGTTCTTATGGGAGTTTGAACTTTCTCTCTTCTGATTGGCCCGCGTACGTGCTTCTGGTAGGTTGCGATGAATCATTGTATGTACCACTCAGAGCCACAATATTTTATTCTCGGACGGCGTACATTTAATTATATGAGATTATACTACTGAATCCTTCGCTTCGCTCTGAATTCAAACTAACGCCCTCGAGGAACAAAATATTACTTTGTCCCCTTGTGAAACAAATACCTATATTGTCATCATTTTAGGCATTCACTGTTGAGAGAAAACTTGGGGACCAAGTATGGATTGGTGGAGATTATAGGGCTAGTGAGGAACACCACTTTAAAAATTTGTCCACACTGGAAACTATATCGCGTCACTGACACATAATAGTATATTTTATATCGAGAGACTAAACAAAGCCATAATTTATATACCAGAGGTGGTTTGACTCCCGAACGTACGAGGGAGTCAATGAAACCGAGGGTATATTAAGTTGGCGTTTAGTCTCGAGGTGCAAACTGTACTTTTCACTTTGAGTGCGAGAAAAATTGTCAGTTTAGTACAAAAACATTTAATAAATATTACTTAGTAAAATAAAAATTGCAAAAGATTTTAAAACACATGGCGCCACCTTCTTTGCGGAAAAACCATAGAACTAAAACTTTCAACATTTTCGCAATGGAGACACTCCATGGATAATAGTATAGTACCTGGGAGACCGAGCTTTGCTCTCGGTTATAACTATTTATTGTAATATGGTGGTGTTTAGGTGATAAGCCGGAAATAAACACGACATTAGCGACCATATCCTGCGTGGAAAGAAAAACGCATGAAAACTCGAAAACACGCGTTTTTCCAAACATAAGACTAATCTAGATCAATTGTTTACCCCCAAAAACCCCCATATAAGAAATTTCAGCGAAATCGTTAGAGCCGTCTCCGAGATCACAGAAATATAATTATATATACAAGAATTGCTCGTTTAAAGGTATAAGATTTACTGGCTGTTTGAGTTTGTCTATGTCGCATGAAGGAAATTAAAAAACTAATTACTTTTCACTCCCTAGAGACTAAAGAGGTCACTTTAGTACCGCTTCGTAGGGCTATATTGGCGTACTTTTAGAGCATGAGAAGTGAAAACATAATATTTTTAGCGAATAACGAGTAAGGTACTGACCGCACGCGCTGTGCGAATATCTTTTAGAGTTGCATGCGACGCTCCCTTGAAGCATCATCTTGTTTCGATCCACTTGTTGAAAGCCGTGCCATATCTAAAGAGGAAAAAGAATTAAATACTTATGGTTATAATTTTAGTGAAGCGAGCTATGCTTTCGTTTCTCTACGCGATCAAATCAGAAATGAGGAGATCCATAGGAGAACCAAGGTAACCGACATAGCTCACGGAATCGCTAAACTTAAGTGGCAGTGGGCGGGACACATAGTGCGTAATTTTCTCGGTTTTCGCAGTAAATTTACCAAGTAGCGACCGCGCACCGGCAGATGCAGAGTAAGCAGGCATCCCACTCGGTGTACCAACGACCTGGTGAAAGTCGCAGGGAGCCGCTGAATGCGGGCAGCCCAGGACCGGTCGTCAAGAAAATCCTTGGAGAGGCCTTTGTCCAACAGTGGGGGTCTTTTGGCTGATATTAACTAGTATTTAGAATGGACCTTCAGGAGCAAAAACTTCGCGCTCCTATCGAAACGTCTCGAAATAACTATGTTTAAAATAAAAAATGAATAGGCATTATTTGAGTTTGCGTGTACCATCCTGTACTACATCGTCACTTACCATCAGGTGAGATATAGTCAAACTCAAATTTTTAATTTAAAAAAATAAAAAATATTATCCACTTGTTATCTATTTATATTTCATGCTATATTACTGAATATTATTTTAGTATGTAAGACAGTTAATTTCTTATTTACTACAAATAAAATAAGGTGAACTTCCGTTTCCGCTAGTAAATAATAATATTACAATTTTGTTTTATAAATATCAAAGGTACATAACTCACAAATACTATTTTAATAGTTTTAATTTATTTGAACACCTATTGTTATTTTAACAACACTTGATTTCAAGGCTGTTGCAAATATTGTATTAAACTTCCGTTTCCTTAATAACTGTGTACAATCTAGTTATGCGAATATAATGGGTATTTACCGAATGTTTATTAACGATAATTAATTAAATTAATTATAGTAATAGATAATCATTTTTGGGTTATATATTTTAAGGAATTTTACGTATTATTTGTGCAACAAGCTCGATTATTATTATAGATGGCGCCTCGTGTTCTTGCCCCTCCGACCAGTCGAAGGGAAGACTGGTCGGAGGGGCAAGAACACGAGGCCACATCGAAATGGTTCGGGCATTTTGAAAGGATCATTATTGTTCGAAAGTTTAAAGAGTGAAGAACTACTGTACCAACTGTAATAGTGATTAGTCACATTTTACAATAAACGTGTATTGATACCTGTGGGTTGTGAATTATAACTGTGAGTATTAGCCCAACAATATAGTTTTATTTTTAAAATATTCTTTCCTAACGCAGGCCCATCAAATGAAAGTATCTGGCATTTAAATTACCCAACAACTCAGAAGTGGGATCTGAATCAAACAAAATGTGTGGCAAAACGAGCCCCTTTTGAAGCGTATTTTTTTTTCTTTCTCCTCTTTAATTACAACATTTAAACATTATTTGCTATGAATACTATTTCGTAACGAATATAAAAGTGAACATTATGATAGTACTTATTTCATTTGCATTAATTTTGAGATGCCAATTTAATTTGTAAGCTGCGACAAATCAGGTAAGGTCGATTGAATAGTTAACTACAAGGGCACAGTACATATACGAGTACTACGTACAGTATGGCCACTCCCTGCCCCGCTTCAAATGCGACATCACCGCCTCCTGCGGTCACCTGTAGTAACCGACTAGTGATATGACTGGTGACCGCCTTATACGTCAATTTGTTAAGCACACACATTTGCGCGTGTTCAAACGACACTTGTTTTTGTATTAGTATTGGGTGTTATAACGCGCCGATTGTACAAAGTGACCGGGGTGTGACCAGGTCCTATTCATTTTAATAATAAATACCTACTTAATGAAACATGTTTTCCAAATCTATGGTTACTTCACAACCGGTTTGGTAGGAGTTTAATAATTATATCATGGAAAGTACCCTGTTTAGATTCATGCATTATACGTTTGTTGAACTAATCATTTAGTTACCATCGTTTATTAAAATGTTTTGGGACAGATATCTTTGTGATAAAATGTACGACTTTCAGGGTCACATGGAGGACGAAGCACGTGGTCGGGATGTCCGTACCCCGACTAGCCCGACGCTGCCCATTAGACTACGTGGTAGAAGTGCGACGAGACGACGAACATGCAGTCGACCGAGACGTTCGCGAAGCCGCTCCAGCCGGCAGTCCAGAGGGCGCCTCAGCCGCTGTTCACCCAATCAACCGGAGCCAGTGCGTCGCAGCGAGGCCGAGCGCCGCCGTACGCGAAGCCCAGTAGAGCACCGTGGCCATCAATCAACTTTTGAACAGGACTCCTTCGTCAGGACTTCCGGCTTACGTGGGGATCGCTCGCGTAGCCCGCTGAACGTGCGCAGCCGCAGTCCAAGTGGCCGACTTCGTCGCAGTCGTAGTCATCGAAGCAGAGAGGGACAACGCGGTTCCGGTTCTACACCGCGTTCGCCGGACAATGATGACCGGCGTAGTCGTCGACGCACTCGCAGCCCTGGTTCTTCGAGGGATAATATGTCGGGTATATCACATAGAGTTGTAACTGAACTACTAACGACACTTAAATCTTTATCGAGTAATTCATTGGAAAGGTTAGGATCTATGAATAACACTGTGCCCGAGTTTGACCCAAGTAAAAGGGAACAGACAATGACCATGTGGTTACATAAAGTAAACGAATGTTATACTATCTATAATTGGTCAGAAAAACAAATAATACATTACGCTCTGCCTAAATTGAAGGGCGTAGCTCAACGTTGGTATGAGGGTCTCCCCTCTGTTCTCTTTACTTGGAAGGAATGGCAAGAAAAACTGTTGCTCGCCTTTCCTTCAGAAGAAAACTACGGGCAAATGCTTAGTGATATGTTAGCTAAACGTGCTCGTTTTACGGACTCGCTAGAAGAATACTATTACGACAAGTTAGCTTTAGTGAACAGATGTGGTATATCAGGAAAACGTGCTGTTGAATGCATCCTACATGGTATAGATGATAGGTCAGTTCGATTAGGTGCGGAAGCTGCGCAGTTTGATGATTCCAATAAATTGCTTTCTTATTTGAGAAATATTAGGAATGCTGGATCTAATAACATGGACCGTAGGACTGGAAAGCCTTCGTCTAAACAGACTGATTATCCTCGTTTGCCTAACAGATCACTTAGATGTACAAATTGTAAAAAGGACGGTCATGTAACTAGTCAATGTACATTACCAATAAAAAAATGCGGTAGGTGTGGTCGGATCGGGCATGAAACCGAACAGTGTTACGCCAAATTGCCGACTAATGAGAACACTACTAAAACCGATAAAACTGTTATGAACGTAACCGATGAGAATTTAAATGCAAACTGTGAACAAAACAAATATTACAAGACCGTTTTGGTAAACAACGTTCCTTTTGAAGCTTTCATTGACTTAGGCAGCGAATGTTCCATGATTCGATTGTCTGAATTTAAAAACATCAGTAACGACTTTCATGTAAATAATCTCCCCACGCTTCGAGGTTTTGGTAATTCACTTGTAAACTGCATTGGTAGAAAGCAAGTGAAAATGACTATAGACGGAGTTGAGGCAGAGTTAGATTTGTTGATCGTCCCAGATTACGTTATGCACGTACCATTACTTGTAGGGCAGACGTTTACAGAGCAAGCTCACATTATTATTACGAAAACCAATAGCAATTTGGAAATAGGCCAGCTTTGCCACAACGTTACGAAGCCCCATAAAGTAAAAATATTTTGTAAAAATGATCAAACTTTAACTGATTTAACAGTTTTGGATATTTACTCTGACCCTTGCTATGAAGGTGAGATTTTTATTGAAGGAGGTACCCATGTTCTTAAGGATTCAAGATTTTCTGTTGCATCTGGTTTATTTCGCCTTGACAAAGATGGTGTCGGGCAGATCGTCTTGACTAAACTCTCTTCATCGTCTCTGACGCTCCCCCAAAACTATCTCATTGCTCGCGGTTACATTGCAAGGGAAGATTCAACTAATTCATTGGTAAATGTAATGACATGTGGTAAGGAAATTTCAAAGATCTCGGAATCTGACATACAGTGTGGGGACTGTTTAATGGAAGAAGAGAAGGTTAAGTTTTTGAATTTACTAAACAAGTATAGGTCATGCTTTGCCTTTGATTTGTCAGAACTCGGTAGTTCGTCTATTGGCGAAATGAAAATTAATCTGTCGGACGAAATTCCAGTCGTTTATAGGCCATACAGGCTTGCATTTTCTGAAAAAGAAAAGGTAAGGGAAATGGTGTCTGAATTATTAGAAAATAATATTATTCGCCCCTCAACGTCACAATATGCAAGCCCCATTGTTCTTGTTAAAAAGAAAACTGGGGATCTCCGGCTGTGTATTGACTACCGTGCACTAAACAAGAAAACCGTGAAGGAAAACTTTCCCATGCCGCTGATTGATGATCAAATTGATCTTTTATCCGGTAATGAATTTTACACCACCTTAGATTTAGCTTCGGGGTATTACCAAATACCAATATGTGAAGCAGATAAATATAAAACTGCATTTGTGCCACCGGATGGCCATTACGAGTTTAATCGTATGCCATTCGGTCTTGCAAATGCACCCGCAGTTTTCCAACGGATAATGAATCAAGTTCTTGGGTCATCAAGACATCAAGAAGCTCTGGCTTATCTTGATGATGTTATAGTTCCATCAAAGGATATAATTGAAGGAATGAAAAGATTGGAAACGGTTCTGGAATTATTTTCCCAAGCAAATTTAACATTAAAGCTTTCAAAATGTTTCTTTTTCGGCCAAACAGTGGATTATCTAGGATTTGAAATTTCCTCCAATGGTATTCGTCCGGGTTCTCGAAAAATTAAGGCAATAGAACAGTTTCCTAAACCGCAAAATCAACATAACATTCGACAATTTATTGGTCTTGCTAGTTTTTTTTCGGAGATTTGTCCCTGGATTTTCGATCACGGCCAAACCATTAACTCAGTTACTAAAAAAGGATTCCACATGGAAATGGGGCCCGGATCAAGAAGCAGCATTCGAATCCTTGAAGAAGAGTTTGACTCAAAAACCAACATTGGCTCTTTACGATCATTGTGCGGAGACAGAGTTGCATACAGATGCATGTAAAATTGGTTTGGCTGGCATCCTTTTGCAGGATGGAGGAAATAAGTGCCTTAAACCGGTAGCTTATTTCAGCCGCCAGACAACTCCGGAAGAGCAAAACTATTCCTCGTACGATCTGGAAACTCTAGCAGTTGTCGCATCACTACAGAAGTTTCGTGTATATTTAATAGGTATATCTTTCAAAGTCGTTACCGACTGCAATTCACTCCGAGCGACATTTCAAAAACGGGACATGGTTCCACGTGTAGCTAGGTGGTGGGAGCAGATGCAGGAGTATAATTTTAATATAGAGTATAAACCTGGAAAGTCTATGGCACATGTCGATGCACTTAGTCGCAACCCGATTCCAGGGGGTTTGGAGGAAACTTTTAATGTCCTAATAGTTGAGGATAACATGAACTGGTTGGTAACCGTACAGGATGCTGATGACGAAATCCAGAGAATCAAGGGGATTCTCAAGGACCCTGATTTAGACAATGTAATAGACATTAAAACTAATTATAAATTTAAAAATGGCAAGCTTTTCAGAATAACGAAAGAAGGCGATCGGTGGGTTGTACCAAAAGGTGTAAGGTGGCAGATTGTTCGTCAAAATCATGACGATATTGGTCACTTTGGCCTAGACAAAACCCTGGAAAAGATAAGAGCTACGTACTGGTTCCCCAAGATGCGAAAATTTGTCACCAAATATGTCAATTCCTGCTTGGAATGTGCATATTCAAAGTCTGCAGGAGGTAAAAAACCGGGTTACCTTCATCCAATTGAAAAAGTAAATACCCCTTTCGACACGGTGCATGCCGATCATGTTGGTCCATTTGTAAGGAGTAAAAAGGGAAATATGTATATACTAGTTCTGATTGACGCATTCACTCGCTACATATATTTAAAGGCGGTTAAAAATACGAAATCTCTAACAACGATACGGGTATTTCAGGAGTATTTTGGGATATTCAGTGTTCCACGTAGAATAGTAACTGACCGAGGGACATCTATCACGAGTGATCTATTTGAAAAGTTCATAAGTGAAAAAAATATTAAACACGTCTTAAATGCTGTTTCCACACCAAGGGCCAACGGACAGGTGGAGCGCTATAACAAAACTCTGGTTGACGCGCTTACAGCTAAAATTGTCGGAACAGCTGAAAATCAATGGGACGACCACCTGCCTGATGTGCAGTGGGGTATGAACAATACTTTCAATAAAGGTATCAATCGAACACCCTCTGAGGCGTTATTCGGGCTACGGACTACTGGGAATAGTGAAAGCAGGATAATGACTGAAATCGCCAATGATGTAACACAAAATGCGAATAGCCAGGGTATAATAGAAATACGGACAGATATTGCCTCTCACGTTAAATCTTATCAGGACAATCAAAAGCGGAAATATGATGAGGGTCGTTGCTCAGCTCCTAAATATAAGGTTGGGGATCTTGTACGTGTTGAACGGCAAGTGCCTGCTACGGGGAGCAGCAGGAAATTAATACCCAAATATCAGGGGCCATACAAAATAATTAAAGTGTATGATTTTGATCGGTACCAAATAGAGGATACACCTGTCACGCGTAAAGGTAATAAAAGATACACCACTGTAGTTGCGGTAGATAAAATAAAGCCATAGTTGAATTTCAATAGACCACAAAGCTTATCTTCTAGTGAGGACGACAGCGAGCAGTGATCCCTATTCTAACTACTTAAATAATTAATAAGCTTGATTTAATTAACAACATAATACTATATTAATACTTCACAGATTATTTATAACTGGGGCCATGAAATAACGCCCGATATAAATGTATTTAATTGGGGCCATGAAATAATGCCCTTTGTAAACTGATTTAAATACATTTAAATTGGCCATGAAATAATGCCACATGTACATATTATGATTATAGACAAGGCCATGAAACAATGCCCTAATCATACATTTGTTGCCGAATAAGCCATGAAATAATGCTTGTTCGGTTGAACAAAACCTTATTTAGACTGCGAAATAATTTCGATTATTATAATTGAACACTTTATTGGTTTTATTTTTTTTAACAGACCAATAAATAATGTCTGTTGTTGCAATTATTATTGCACCACTTATTTCTCAAACTACACCATTTAAATTTGTCTTAAACAGCTTTGTATTTGCATACAAATGTGTGAATGTTTTAATTGTTATCATTTTCCTACTTTTGTTAATTATTTAAAAACTTGGTTCTAATATTTTCCGAGGCCAGAAAATTGTAATTGGATGGCCGACTGTTATCTATTTATATTTCATGCTATATTACTGAATATTATTTTAGTATGTAAGACAGTTAATTTCTTATTTACTACAAATAAAATAAGGTGAACTTCCGTTTCCGCTAGTAAATAATAATATTACAATTTTGTTTTATAAATATCAAAGGTACATAACTCACAAATACTATTTTAATAGTTTTAATTTATTTGAACACCTATTGTTATTTTAACAACACTTGATTTCAAGGCTGTTGCAAATATTGTATTAAACTTCCGTTTCCTTCATAACTGTGTACAATCTAGTTATGCGAATATAATGGGTATTTACCGAATGTTTATTAACGATAATTAATTAAATTAATTATAGTAATAGATAATCATTTTTGGGTTATATATTTTAAGGAATTTTACGTATTATTTGTGCAACAAGCTCGATTATTATTATAGATGGCGCCTCGTGTTTCCCTTCGACTGGTCGGAGGGGCAAGAACACGAGGCCACATCGACGTGGTTCGGGCATTTTGATAGGATCATTATTGTTCGAAATTTTAAAGAGTGAAGAACTACTGTACCAACTGTAATAGTGATTAGTCACATTTTACAATAAACGTGTATTGATACCTGTGGGTTGTGAATTATAACTGTATTAGCCCAACAATATAGTTTTATTTTTAAAATATTCTTTCCTAACGCAGGCCCATCAAATGAAAGTATCTGGCATTTAAATTACCCAACACACTTACCTTTTTCAACTTCTTGCACTCATACAGTGGCTGCGTGATCTGGTCAGGAGGTACTCTGAGCAAGCGCGGTCGGGGCTTCCTCGGTCGAAGGTGCGGTGGCCTCCAGCGTCTTTTCTGCAGCTCCGGAAGGTTTACGATCTGTAGTTTTCAATGATGAAGATACAATTTGATGAAGCAGTTGAAATAAAGATTAAATAAGAATACGGACATATAGGTAAGAATGTAGTTTTTTGTACATTCCGACCACGTCAAAACAAAATTCCAGTTTTGTGTGGTCATTAAAGATCAAGATAGGCGTGGAACGTTTCCAATACCTAATGTTTAATTACATATGTCGTACCCAATGCTCACACTATTCATCATCACAGCCTTCAGATCGACCTCTACTGCCGAACAAAGGCCTCTCCCCAGATTGCCACAACGACCGGTAGGCACTGCGCTGCCAACTCCCCTAAGGTCATCGGTTTACCGAGTGAGAGCCTAGCCTACGCTGTGATTTCCGGTACCGGTCGCCACTCCCGAATGCTTCTACTAATTCGCAGACACAAAAGCAGGCAGATTTTTTAGGACAACTTTGTAATTTTCTTGCGTCTAGCTGTTTTTTTCTGAATATTATCCTTGTCTTTGTCCAAAATATTGAGTGAGGTAGTCAATACGAGTCTTACAACTTTCGGCGGCCTCTCTGGCGGTCCCGGAGGAGACCACGGCCTAGTCGTGATCTTAACTTTGGTCACTTCGGGCCATTGTCGCTTCAAACATACTTTACGCTGCATTCTTCTATTTTCTGCTTCCCTACGAATATAATCATCGAGTTATATAGAGGGCGTAACAAAATCGGTGTAGGTCCCGTTAGCTGGGGCTTCTCTCCATGATACTGAACAACTTTTTTTCTATGACTTAGCTTAAATAGCAAAAAGTCCACTCTACATACAAATCGATCCGCTGAACGACCAATTTTGTGCATTTTTGTATGGGGGGGGGGGTCTAATTTTTTTTTTGTTAATTGACTATGGGTTCCTTGGGGAAAGTTGTTCTAGAAGCCCCATTTTACGGGACGTACGGACAGCGACACATCAAGCTATACAAAACCAGTATAAGCTGGCCGCGCGACGCCTTTGCGTTTCAACATACGCGAGGCCCACGTATACTGGTTTTGTATAGCTTGATGTGGCGCCGTGTGTACGTCAATTTTGTTACACCCTGTATAGCTTGATAGAGATGCCATCAAATTCGGTGCGTGTTCGGAGATGTTTTTGGACTTTATATTGTTCATCAAGTTCGTTCCAACCAAGTTTCCCACGACACCTCTCGACCTTTTAGCACCCATTATAATGATGTAGTGTTAACCTGTTTCACACACAGCCCAAAAACTCAACGAGTCTTTGTATCCTTTTTGTTAACCGATTTCAAAAAAGGAGGAGAAGTTCTCAATTCGTCGGAATCTTTTATTTTTTATTATATACTTCTACACAGAGATATGCTATATATAAGATATTACATGTAAGGGGAGGTAGATAGGTTACATGCGTCCAAAAAGTGAAGCAAATAAAATGATGCCAATAGGGGATCGGACTGCTAGTCATTTGAGTTACCTTTTATGATCTGTCAAAAACGGAATTTTGTTCTAAAAATGTTTGAAGTACCCACAAGTGACGTCATAGATTTTTAGCTTCATTGACGGACTTATTTTGTGAACTTGATCAATTAAAAATTGAAGAAGTGATGTAAAAACAAAACAGGAAAGGTTTTTTGAAATTTCAAGAGGAGACCAATTTAGGAAATCATATTTCAGAATTTATTTTTGATGCAGTCCGATCCCCTATTGGCATCTCTTTTCTTAGTAGCATTCGGCGCAATGGAAGCGAACTACAATGGGTTCGATTTTCAAATGTTGTTTGTTAGTGCATAACCCATCTATGGTAGCAAATCTCTCCTTCTACATCACTTATTAATGTTTGACTCCTGAATACCGAGGGGAAGTGGGGATGGTGACCTATCATACTACAAAATTTACATCATACTTAAGGCGCCGCTCTCCCACCACCATGTTTTAGTATTTTTACGTCGGTTCAAATATCATTTATTCTTATTATAGACCTTAATTAACAAAAAGAACAAATATGTTAATAATCTGCTAACATTTATCGTTCGCTCGTTACTTTGAATTTCTTGTATTTATTACTGTCATCATCATATTAGCCAACGAACGTCCACTGCTGGACATAGGCCTCCCCCAAGGATTTCCATGACAACCGGTTCTGCGCTGCCCGCATCCATTTATTTATATACTTATTACTGTACTTTGTTAATATATTTGTGGTAACTTTTTTTTTGTCTTTACGCTTCTGTAAGCAATCCTTACTAATATTATAAATGTGTAAATGTGTTTGTTTGTTAGCTTTTCCCGCTTCATGCAGGTAGCCTGTGTCACTGGGTAGGATGTAGGCTACTTTTTATCCCGTGAAAATAGCGTAGTCCGATGCAGTTCCTGAGGAAACCGAAAAAATACTCTTTTTTGGTTAATTTATTTAACATCACAATGGAACTATGGATTGTTGTGATTGTTTGCACAGAGATGGTCGAGGGGGTAGGAAATGACATAATTTACTAATTAGCATATTTTCAAGTAGTTCCCGAGGGATCTGGGGAAAAACTCAATATCCACGCTCGCGCACGTCATCGTCGCAACGGAGGAACGGATAAAAGTTATTTTTGTATAGAATTGGTTGAGGGTTAGGAAGTGACATAGACTGCTAATCAGAATAGCCCGAACTATCTGGAACTAAAGGAAATATCTGAGGGATCTGGGAAAAACTCACATGAGCCGGACAGTCATAAAAACTATGTTCACGCGGGCGAAGCCCCGGGCAAAAGCTAGTATACTTACAATATTGTAACCATTTTGATGGATAACCATGCTATAAAGCATAGTACAAACAGAATAGTAGATTATCGTTCGGAACTTAATAGCCTACTCACATAGGGCTGTGCCATTTTTTTTTTAGTTTAGTAGATATGATACTAAAGAGTACATACATAAAGATCGGTACGATTTTCATCCCCATTAACAGTAAAGCATTATTATTTAATTTTGTTCTGAATTTGAAGAATTGTTATTAAGGCATCCAGACACAAGAATACGTTCTCTTGCGTGATGAACACATTCTTTTCAATACAGTTGTTCGAAAAGCGGTACTTTAAAGCACGTGTGCGGTAAAATTAATTTTGCGCACACTTGACTGGCTATATGCCAGTCTTTACCACTTTTTTTTAATTTATAGCTCGGAGGAACAAGACATTTCTAGCAAATAAAAAAAAATTATAACCAAAGATACAGAATCTAATTGTAATATAACATCTGTTTTATAACTTTAGATTATTGTTTTCACTTCTTTTAAAATTTGTACTAATTATTTTGTTTCTTTGCTCAAGGTGTAAATCCTTTCAGTAATTAAGGGTTGGCTGGAAGAGATCCCTGTTTGGGATAAGTCCGCTTTTGTGCATGCTACTGCTATTATGACTGTATCAATAATTGTATATTTTCTTGTACAATAAAGAGTTTACAAACAAACAAACAATTTTCTTTAAGACTTTTGAAAGGAGAATTTTAAAAGAGACAGGTTGTAATTCCGTGAGGTTAGTACATAACGCTAGCTGATTATATTCTCTTTGGGTTATATCTTTGTGAAGAAAGGAGAATAAATATGAATGAAGCGCATAGGTTACAGGAAGGAATAGGTCATCTTTTCCAAGGAGAATTTAATGCTTATATTAATATTATTCCAAGCCTTATTGTAATCTATTTATGGTAATATTAAAAAAACTTACGCATACGTACGTGTGCTGAACTAAATTAAATATGGCGCAATTTTCGTAAACTGAAATGTGTTGTTTAGAATACAAATAAAATTATGAATATAATATGTGTAATAAAAAATATACTTATGTGTACGTATAAGGAAAAACAAAGTGAGATTACTCCCCGGACATTTAAAATGAGCCAAAAGTCGCGTAAAATGAACTTTGGTTTCCGAAACCTTGATAGGTATGTACCCATTTATTTTATTTTTCTGTCACTGTCGTTTTTTATTTTAACAGTTTTCTCACAACTGTATTGAAAAATGTTGTATGATACATGGGTGTAAAAGAAAATAACAAACTCGTGACGATGGTAAACCCTCGCCTGCGGCTCGGGCTCACAAATTTCACTCGTTTGTTATTGACCTTTTTACTACCCTTGTATCATAAATAACTATTGTAGTTTATGTATAATATATAATTAACATACAAATGGCTATAGGTATCTTAACGTATATCGCAACCACACGCGCAGCGCCAAACATAGGTACTTATATAATCGGCGCAGCGTGGCGGCCCTGACTGGCGCAGCGGTCTCGTAGTGTGTGTGCGTACTATGAGTTCTTACAGGCGCGCGCGCACACAAACCGAGCGGAGCACCGTTGCAAGAAGATAACCTACTTACTATTCTGTTTGTACTATGGTTACACTATGAACTTACTCCCTGGCAATCTGTGAAGGACTCTTTGGTGGCTCCACGGGTTCCGGCTCAGGCTCGTGTGTGCTCTTTTTGCCTTTTACGCTTTTGGCATCATCTATAAAAATATTATTATTAGAATAATTGATGGAGTGGAACTCCTTGCCTGAGTGAGTTTCCCGACTCTCACAATTTGGAGTTTTTCAAGGCGAGAGAAAATAGGCATTATATGAGTTTACGTGTACCATTCTCGACTACATCGTCACTTTCCTTCGGGTGGAATTTGTAATAAAAAAACAAAATTGGGATGATGACAGTATAAAAATAAACTATGAACCTCTTGATCACTGAATTTCCCTCCTATTGAAACTTTAAAACATTACTCGTTTTGTTTTCTATCAACTCTTCAATTTTTAATTCACTAAAATCACAAAATGAGTACATAAATGAAGCTGCAAAACTATGACGTTACGCCTAGGTAATTATTTCAAACATGTTGTTTGTGACAGATGATAAAAAGTAACTAGCACTCATTATCCCTCTTATTAATATACAATTTATTGCTTTGTGGTGAGAAATATTTTATTTATTATTAATTTAGTCATATAGGTACATTATCATATTTTTTATTATTATTTTACTCATATACTTAGGTACATTTACATTTTTTTTTTACTATTTTACTCGTATATGGACATTTAAACAGACTATAAAAACCAATGATTTAGAACACACACACCCGTCACCATCAGACTGAATTTTCGTCAGTAACAGTAACAATGATTCGATCATTGTTGAATGTGAAATAACTACGAGTAGGTATTGCTCATTTGTCGAAAAACGCAAAGATCTAACGGGATTTCTGCTAAATGTGAATACTTTTTTACTGTCGAATTCGGAATTTTATAATCTGAAATGTTAAATATTGAGATTCAGGCATTTCTGAAGAACGTACCTAGGTAGGTAACTGGAATGTGACAGATGTGTTTTATAAAAGGAACTTTTTGAACTAGCTAATATTAAATAACCGCCAGTCGGACTCGCATTCCGACGGCTCCGTACCATCATCTCTCCACACACCAATGATACCTATTCATTACAAACAAAAGACATCAACGCGAGTAAAAAAAATGTTTAGTTGTTTTACTTGATACAATCACACCAAGTTTCTCGCTTCTATGTATTACCGTTCTAACAAAATACATTTAAAAACCTGTAAAAACACGTTCCTTGGATCCCCCTTAATTCCCGATTCCATCTTCGGCATCATCGCCACTTACTATAAAGGAAGATGATGCCAAGGAGGGCTTACCAATTGTGAATAAAAAAGCCACTAAATTGAAAATTGTCTAGCGTTTCATGATAAAAGTATCAGCACCACTAAATTGAAACTTCGTCTAGCGTTTCATGATCAAAGTATCAGTACCACTAAATTGAATCTTGTCTAGCGTTTCATGATCAAAGTATCAGTACCACTAAGTTGAAACTTCGTGTAGCGTTTCATGATCAAAGTATCAGTACCACTAAATTGAATCTTGTCTAGTGTTTCATGATCAAAGTATCAGTACCACTAAATTGAAACTTCGTCTAGCGTTTCATGATCAAAGTATCAGTACTACTAAATTGAATCTTGTCTAGCGTTTCATGATCAAAGTATCAGTACCACTAAATTGAAACTTCGTGTAGCGTTTGATGATCAAAGTATCAGTACCACTAAATTGAAACTTCGTGTAGCGTTTCATGATCAAAGTATCAGTACCACTAAATTGAATCTTGTCTAGCATTTCATGATCAAAGTATCAGTACCACTAAATTGAAACTTCGTGTAGCGTTTCATGATCAAAGTATCAGTACCACTAAATTGAATCTTGTCTAGCGTTTCATGATCAAAGTATCAGTACCACTAAATTGAATCTTGTCTACCGTTTCATGATCAAAGTATCAGTACCACTAAATTGAAACTTCGTGTAGCGTTTCATGATCAAAGTATCAGTACCACTAAGTTGAAACTTCATGTAGCGTTTCATGATCAAAGTATCAGTACCACTAAGTTAAAACTTCGCCTGGCGATTGTGCGGGAAGGTGACAGACGCAGTACCTAACAGCACTATTCGGGATATTTCGGCACTATCACGATTTTCATAAGTATTCACTTACCTTTTCCTTTGCCCATCTCCTTCCCTTTATCTCCTTTTCCCTTCTCTTCCTTCCATCCTTTCACTGTGTCGGTCTTACTCTTCTTCTTGCCAACATCTTTTACCTCTTTTTCCTCCTTACTCCCTTTTTGAGCTGCATTTGTTTTGCTCTTTTTCTTTGATGGAGCGTCACCAGCGGCACTTCTATAAATAGCAGTGGTATGATTAGTTAATGTAGGAAATTTCTTAAAAGTACCACTACCAAAGCGCAGTGGCTAATGCTACTGGCCACTGGCTGAGCACACAGTTTTGGATCAAGAGTAGGTAAACATATTCTTTAGTAGATGAATATTCTATACCTGGGTTATCAATTATCAATACTCAATAATTTATTGCTGTCGTATACAGTCGGTACAGAAGATCTTAAGTGTACGTAGTTACATATATATAGGTAATATATATATGACACCCGACAAAGGCACTGCAACTGTAGGTAAGTAAAGTCGACCTATACATATTGTGAAACATTTGTAATTTATGTAAAACTGACTTACCTGATACTTAATGAACAATAAAATGCATGCATAAGAATAAATTATCAAGTCACTAATTATTTCATTTTAAAATAAATTCATAAATTAATATCAGAAGTACAATGTCATTGTTCATTTTAAAAAATCTTGCAAGCTTTAATAACAATTTTCGATTAGCATTTCCTTTAGCTTTCTTTGAAATAGGTTTATATTTTTCTCAGCTTTAATATGTTCAGGAATCTTATTATACACTAGCTTTTTCCCGCGGCTTCGCCCGCGAGGACATCGTTTTTATGACTGTCTTTTAGGGTGATTAGTAAATTATGTCGTTTACCACCTACTCAACCATCTCTGTGCAAAAAATCACAACAATCGAGTTTTTTTTAGTTCCCCCAAGAACTGCATCAGATTATGCTATTTTCCCGGGATAAAAAGTAGCCTATGTCCTTCCCCGTGACACAGGCTACCTGCATGCCAAATTTTATAAAGATTGGTCAAGGCGCTAAAGCGTAAAAAGGTAACAAACAAACACATTTTCACATTTATAATATTAAGTAAGGATTGTTATCATCGTCACTCAGGACTGGTGAGGTGACGCCAGTATGCTAAAAGCCCTAAAAATTATACCTGTCACTACCCTTTGTAAAAAAAATTAGTGAAACCTAATTGTTTGGTAATGATCGTAGGTTTGTAGTAGTCATGTGGATAATGTAGGTTAACCGACCATAAAGCAAGGTCATTTATAAGATGGAATTGATTGTTACTGGCATTTATCTAGACAGTTTAACCGCCTCCGTGGCGTAATGGTTAGCCCATTTGCTTCACACCAGGAGGTCGTGGGTTCGATTCCCGGTGGGGTCAACTTGTAAGACTCGATTTGGTTGATGGTAGGGCATTTTCTAAGCCCGCCTGGCTAGCTACCACCATCTTATCTAAGTCTTGCCGCCAAACATCAGTGTTAACAGCATTGATGTGTTCCGGTTTGAAGATAAGATAGCCAGTTCTCCATTGCGTTGGGGAATTTTGGTAAGCCCGCTTCCATCTTCAGCATCAACGTCACTTACCATGAGGTGAGATGATGCTAAGGGCTTACCGATTGTGAATAAAAAAAAACATTTTCAGTGCTTCGCAAGCCACGCTAAGTCGGTTGCTATAACCCTTCAATTTTTATTCTTTGTTATGTAGGTAAACCTTTTGTGGCTCAAAAGAAGTGTATACGTGCGATCTGTGGTGTCGCTCCCAACGTGTCGAGCAAACCATTTTTCAAAAATCTACATATTTTTCCACTTCCGTGTTTGTACATTCTTGAAGCAGTCACATTCGTAAAGATGCATCAAACTAAATACTACATTAAGGCTAAAGACGCAACAACTAGCACTAGGAGTAGAAGGTACCCAGATAGACTAGTATGAGATACCAAAAAGCACTAGATACCAAAAAAACTTTCTGGATGTGCAGAATTCTACTAATATTATTAACGCGAAAGTTTGTATGTATGGATGGATGTTTCTTACTCTTTCACGCTTCAACCACTGGGCAGATCGGGATGAAACTTGGCACACATATAGGTTAGCTCCTAGATTAACATATAGGCTACTTTTTAACCAGATTTCTTAAGTGGTTCCCGTGGGATAGCTGTTAACTCTCTCTTTTGGTAATTTCTGTCACTTTGCAATGAAGCGAAGGATTGATGTGCTAATTAATACTGATTATCGAATTGACTACTAATTTGCATAGCCCGACATAGTTCCCAGGGGATAGAGTTGACTCAGTTCCCACGCTCGACAGACATAAAAACTATGTTCACGCGAAAACTAACTACTGAAGATATCTGGCTGAAATTTGACCATGACCTGGATTAACATATAGGCTACTCTTTTCCACGCTCGCACTGCGCACCCTCGAAGACAGTCATAAAACTATGTTCAAGGGAGCTAAGCCACTGGCAAAATCTAGTAGTTTACAATAAGATACCACAATTTGTTAAAGAACTCCCAATGAACAGATTTAAGTAACAGATGATTTTTACTAAATACATTTTACTATCAAGGAATTTTTGGATTATAAATTTGTTGATAATGACTAAGTATCAATTTGAATGATATTTATTTAATTAATAGTAATGTAGCTAGTTTGTCTTTACTGTGTTTTTGTTTTCGCATGCTATCATTATTATGGTTGAGTTTGGTGTATCGATTAAAAATTTTGTAACACCTAATATTATGTACCCAACTCAAGGGTAAATAAACGAAGTCAGATTTTGTTGTTATAGTGGCAACAGAAATACCTATTATAGACATTATAGTTTTTTTTTTAATTAAAAATTTGAGTGTGTTTGACTGCAACTCACTTGATAGTAAATGATGATGCAGTCGAGGAAGGTACACGCAAACTCAAATAATGCCTATTCACTCTTGCCTTGAAGATCCCCAAATTATAGGAATCGGGAAACACTGACGCAGGCAACGAGTTCCACTCCTGCGCTGTACGCATAATAAATGAAGAAGCGTAACGATTCGTGCGAAAAGGTGGAACATCAACAACAAAGGGGTGCAACCCCTCCCTGCGTCTCGTTGACCGACGGTGGAATGGAGCAGGGGGAATGAGGTCGTGAAGTTCTTGCGCGCACTCTCCGAAATGAATTCGATAGAATACCGATAGGCAGGCGACTTTGCGGCGATGCTCAAGGCTTTGGAGCTTGTCATTGACTAGCTCGTCGTCACCAATGAGTCTCCGTGCGCGTCGGTCGATGGCGTCCAAGGTATCCAGCTGATAGCGGGATATCCATCCCATAAGTGTGAACAGTACTCCATACATGAGCGGACCTGTGCTTGATACAAGGTAAGCAGCTGTCCAGGTGTGAATTACCGTCTCACCTTAGAGAGAATGCCCAGCTTCATTGCAGCAACTTTTGCCTTGGACTCAATGTAACGACCGAAGTTAAGATTGGGTGTTAAATCCACGCCGAGGAGTTCCAGGTGGTCAGATATCTGAATCGGTTCATTCCGGAGAGTTGGAGTCAAGGTGAATGGACTCCTTTTGGCGGAAAAAAGACACGCCTGTGTTTTAGAGGCATTAAACCTTACGAGGATCATGAAATATAACCCGCTGAAAGACAGATGACGGACAGACTGCGGAGGCTTAGTATTAGGTTCCTGTTGGTCACCCTTCTTGTGTGCGGAACCCTAAAGCGAATGAACTCAATCTCATCATCACAAATTTTGTCAGTCATTCGACATGAACCAGATAGCGCAAACTCAGTCGACAAATTACGAACTTTTAAACACACTAAACTAAAATTATACATAATACTCGAAAACATTAAAACCAAGCGAAATGTTTTTACCCGATGTGCCAAAGGAGGGTTGTACGATTTAAATACGTACATGTCGTTAATTTTAAATAGTTTTATTAAGATTTGGAAGTAGTCGCGCTTCAACAATGCACTTTGCCCGCGATCCAGTTCAGAGTGCATTGACGCACGACCACTTACCATAATTTTATTAGTTTTTAATTCAGTGTTCAATTAGATAGCCATCTGACAAGACCATTTCATTTCATTTTTGGACCTCCTCTAGGACACTCACTGACATTGACATTGCATTTCCTGTACAAGGGTTATGTATTTCGAGTGTATGTATGTACAGCAGGGCCTCGATAATCCGAACCCAAGCTAGTCCGAACGCCTCTATAATCCGAACGACACCCCCTTACAATCGGCGTTTCTCACAGTTTCTGTCTAGCCAAAGTATACATATTAGTACTAACATACAGTATGGACACTCCCTGTCGCTCTCTAGATTGCGACCTCACCCCCTCGTCCCCCAGATTGATACAGGTTGCATTAAGTTTGGTTCTCGTAAGTATATAATTTTGCCGTGATTTCTTTTGTTTCGTCATTTGTTTTTAGAAATGTCATTTCGCGCCCGTTGTATGAAGTGTCCGGGGTGTGGGCTCGCAGTGCCACGCAGTGCCACTATATTGAAATTCTTTAAAAACAGTGTGTTCGATAGCATTGTATCTAACATAGATACTTAAATAAATACATTACAATGTAAAATATTTTTGTTTCATTTCAAAAATGCCTTTTAAAATGTCTATAGATAGTCTATAGATAAGAATGTTTATAGATACTATAATCCGAACGCTTCGTATATCCGAACAGGGTATAAATTTTCGGTGTTCGGATTATCAAGGCCCTGCTGTATATTTATTCCTTATGCACGCTCTGTAGCCTAAACGGCTTGATGGATTTTGGAGTTTGATGTGTCGTTAGATTCGTCTTAACCCCGTGAGTGACAAAGGATAAATTTTTACCCGATTGGCAAAAAATAGGGGTTAAGTTTTTATGCAGTCGGGTTTTTAATTTTTAATTAATTCTTAAAGATTTAACTAAGTATGTTAATTAATATTTTTTGAGCGTCGGTGGCGTAACGGCTAAGTTTGCTGCCTCTATCTCTACCGCCGCTACCTCGAATACCACGAGGTCGTGGTTGGGATAATACCACGTACCAATGTGTTTTCGAATTTCAATTTCATATGTACGTTTATCCGACTCTCTTACGGTGAAGGAAAATATCGTGAGAAAACCTGCACACGCCTGCGCAGAAACTCGAAGGTTGTGTGTGAAGTCGAACCCCCCGCACTGGGCCCGCGTGGTCGATTAAGGCCAGATCGCCCTAATTCAGGGTAGGCTCGAGCCCCTCGGTGGGGACGTATATGGATGAGCTGGTAATATGATGAATCCGAAAAAAAAATACTATGCACCTACTTTAAATGAACATTTTGAAAGTGGAATGTGGCCTTGATATTTTTGAAAAAGTGTCCAAGTGGGTGTCGGGTCACCCGCAAAGGATTCCGTAGCCTTTTCAAAAAATAAGTGTATATTTAAAAAAACATGGTTATTTGTCATTGGTATAGAACATTTTATTTAGAAAATCTATAAACTTTAAAAAAGTCCAACTACACACCTTAAGTTGGCCGACTATTACTCTTAAGGGTTAACTGGAGGGACGAAATCCCATACAAACGTACTTTCGTTTTAATTTCGAAACCATAAAACTCATCGTATTCAAATTTTTTACAAGCATTAAGATGATAAATATCTAGATCTGTAATTAGTTTTGGTTCGAAAATAATAAACAAAAAAAAAGTTACTTATATTACTCGATTTCGTCGATAAAAAGGGCAAATTTTTTAAGTTGCTATAACTTTTTTTTGTTTATTATTTTCGAACCAAAACTAATTACAGATCTAGATATTTATCATCTTAATGCTTGTAAAAAATTTGAATACGATGAGTTTTATGGTTTCGAAATTAAAACAAAAGTATGTTTGTATGGGATTTCGTCCCTCCAGTACCCGGGCCATTCTCTTATTTTGGGTCCAATAAAAGGTCCCTTATGAACAAAGTGATTTTGTTGGTAAATTATTTAAAATTATAAAATAAAAACCTCTAGAGGTAGTTACCGATTAACACACTTATCCAAAAAACATATTTATTAAAATTGAAACTCGGTATTTATTTGTAAAAAACGGTAACTCAGTGGCTTTCCTTAGCAACGCAGTTGTTTTTCGTACAAAAATTGGTTGTCCTTCAATGCGAGTCACTTGAAATAAACGTAAATTGTTTTAAAATTTGATGAGACACCAATATATTGCAATTTTTCTAGAAAGTCGACCTTGTTTGAACTTTACGTAAACGCTAATAAATATGATTTTGCCATAACAGCTTTTTATTAAAAAAATACTTCTTTCTCTGTCCCCGTTGCAACGCAAAATTATACATGCCCTATGTTACCATAGGAAAGTGAACCTTAAATTAAGCTTTTACACGTCTTTACTTCCGAATTCGCTTAATCTGTTTTGAATTAGTATCGGGTTACCGAAGGGGGTGCGGGGCAGTGAAACTGACCAAGCCAGTCGCGCGGCAGTCGCCAGGAGAGGCGCGTGTGTTTATTGTGAGACCGCTGAGTTACCGGCGAAGAACGGTGAGTTTTCTGGTTATTTGATCATTTTATTTAATGCAGGTACCAAATGATTAGTTAATATTTTGATGGCAGTATAATTTCTTTAGAATTTGTATCTATATAATTATCAAGTCCAATTTAGTTTCATTTTTACAACTGCGTTACTACTACACTGCGTTACGACCAGTAGTAACGCAGTTGTAGATTTAGTAACGCGGTGGTCTTCTTTGCCCTTTTTTAACATTAATCACACATTTTATGGCACAAATATTACATTTAAGAATTATTTTGTTGTAGGATAATACTTCAAACTAAATGGCTTTAACACCGGCTGAGAAGCAAAGGCGTTATAGGCAAAAACTGAAACAAGATCCAGTTAAGAATGCCGAAGCCAAAAGAAAACATCTTGCACGCTATCACGCTAAAAAAAAACTTGTAAAAGACATGACAGAGAGGGAACATCGATCGGCTAAACGCAAATGGAAGATTGCAAATAAAAAACGACGAGAGTATCAAAAAGCGGCACAGGTCATTTTAGCAGAAACCCCAGTTTCAACACCACGTTCAGGAACTCCCGTTTCTCCAAGGTCTAGGGGTAGAAGACAAGTAAGGCGTGACCGATCCGCACTATACAGACAAAATGTGAAATTACAAGAAGAAATAGATAAACTGAAAAAGAAGTGTAATAAGTACAAAAAAAGATACCAAAGACAAAAAACAAGTAAGTCGGAGAACAAAGACAAAAAAAAATATGCAGCTTTATCAAATGCTATCAAAGACCATTATTCCAGGATAAAAAATATTAAAGACAAAAGAGCAATTCGACAAATCTTTCAAGGAGAGGTTATACAAAAATCAAGAATGAAACTTACTATTGCGCAAGAAGCTTTAGGAATTAATAAAATAAAACAAAGGCAGAATGCACCTAAGCAGGCCATCCTGGCAAAGAAGATTATGATATTTTTTGTTCGTGATGATGTATCCAGAGCTACAGCTGGAAAAAGAGAAGCAGTAACTCGCAAAAAGAATAGAGTGCAGAAAAGATTCCTACTCGATACAATGAAAAATCTTTTTATTTCTTTTAAAAGAGAAAATCCTGGCGAGAAATGTTCGTACTCTTATTTTGCTAAGCAGAGGCCATTTTACGTCAAGCCGCCAACTGTTGATGGTAGGGATACCTGTCTATGTAAGGTACATACTAATCCACAATACATGCTGAACACACTTCACAGAAACAAAATTATATCAGAGTCAAACATGACCCAAGTTATTGAGAACAGCGTGTGTGCTACCGATAACCGAGCTTGCATGACCGGTAATTGCGAGACCTGCAAAACAAAAGAAATAATGTACAACACCGAAAATCAATTCCAATTAGTTAAATGGCATCAATGGGTTAGACAGTCAGAAATTATTGACAAATCGGGCAAGAAAGTAAGAGTCACCAAAAATGTAAAGGAAATTACTGAAGGAACTGTCGCAGAATTAATTAAAAAATTTAAAGAGGCAGTGGTTACACTGAAGATCCATATTTATAATATTAAAATACAATATAGAAGTTATAGAGCTGCAATAGATGGCCTGAAAAGTGACGAAGCTGTCGTGCACGTTGATTTTAGTGAGAATTATAACTGCAAATATTCTGAGGAAATCCAGTCTCATCATTTTGGTGGATCCCGCAAGCAAGTTACTTTGCATACTGGAGTGCTGTATATGAAACCGGAGGGTAAAAACGAGCCACAAGTCACTTCATTTTGTAGCGTATCAGGTAATAATTCTCACAACCCTGCATCCATTTGGGCTCACCTTCACCCATTTATCAGCAATCTAAATGCTAACCATCCTCACATAAAAACTATCCACGTTTTTTCCGACGGCCCTGCAACACAGTACCGGCAGAAGCAGAACTTCCATTTCATCTGCACAAGAATATTCGAGGATTACGGCTTTGATCGCATCACATGGAACTTCTTTGAAGCTGGCCATGGCAAAGGCGCAGCTGATGGTGTTGGTGGTTATCTCAAACGTACAGCTGACAAAATAGTGGCTACTGGCTCAGATGTTCCTGACGCAGAGACCTTTTTTCAGACTCTTAAAAATTCAAGCAAAATCCAGCTTTATTTCGTAACCAATGCTGATATTGAAAAGGTTGAACAGACTGTTCCTAAAAGTATTATTCCTCTCCGAGGTACTATGCAGGTCCATCAAGTTTTTTCGAACATTTATGGTGAATTGCAATATCGTGACCTTAGTTGCTTCTGTCAAAGAGGTTTTTGCGCGTGTTTGTCACCGAAAATATATCAGCCTATTCCTATTTCCATTAACACTATCGATCGATCTCTGGAAAGAAATGATTTAGAGGACACCACCTGCCTACTTCCTGACAGCAATGATCTGGTATACACTGTTAACCAATCGCCAGAAAGGAATGATTTAGATAATATGAACGAGGAGGAAATATTAAACAATATATCTAACATCGTGAGCAACCCCAAGAAGGCTTATTTCCAAATGGTATATTCTCCAAATTCAAGCACAGATGAAGACGAGCCTCTTTCAAAACTTCATCTTAAAAAAAGTCAAGAAGCCTCGGTTTCTAATCAACACGAAATGGACATGATTGAAAAGGAGAATGTACATCCATCGAAAATATCCTTTGGCGTTTATGTCATTGTTAAAGTTAGCTCTGACAAAGAAAAATCTTACTCTTATCTGGGCGTCGCTCAAAGTGATGTGGATGAGGAGGGTGAGATTAAGATTATGTTTCTTAAATCAATTGATAATTCTGGAAAAAGGTTCAAAGTTAACGAGAAAGATGTTTCTTACGAACCGTATGAAAATATTTTGGAGATAGTTACAAAGCCTACATTAATTAAGAAAGGCAAACGAGCGTTTTACGAATTCAACGTGCCGTTAAACATTTTTGAAAAATAAGACAAATCAAAGTGTCATAATAACGTTTACGTTCTTGTTGTTTTTTGTTTACAATTTGAAGTTGATTTTTGTTTGATTTTAAAAATTTAAGTATTTTTTAATTTATTTTCTTAAGTTTTTAATTTTTATTTAATTTGAACAAAGAAAAGAACAACAAAGTATCAAAATACTGTGATTAAGATACCACTATGTTACCTCGTCTACCACTGTGTTACTTTTTTGTCCCTAGTTTACTGATGACAATTTAGAGCCTTTTAGTTAGTTAATTTAAAATAAGAAACTTAAATTTAAATTCAAATTCACTATTTACTATATATGAAGCCGTTCCTTAAATGTTAAGCTTAAATTACTATTATTAATCCTATTTTTGAAAAGTCTAACATTTTAATAATAAGTTTGGTAACACAGTGGTACATTTAATTATAAAAGAAATCATTAGACTGAAACAATTTGTGATTTTACTATATTAGATTATCCTATGCTATCATAAGTTTATATTTGATAAGTTTCTAAAACTGGACAAATGTTACTCACGATTAAACTAAATTTTCTAAGTAAGTAACGCAGTTGTAATTTTTTCTCGTTCTACTTAGTATAAAAGTTAATAAATATATGAAAAAAAGAAAACATCGCTGCAAATCTTATTAATGTTTACTTTAGCTAATAGAGAACACAAATAAATATAAAAGAGTTAGAAATACATTTATAATTTTTTTCTAACTTCTCGTCCAATTACAATTCCAATTGGACCCAAAATAAGAGAATGGCCCACCCCCTTAATACGTCAGTACTAATATATATACTTTGCTTAAACTAAGAAAACTTACTTGGCCCTAATAATTTCCCTCTTAAATTAATTATATGTATCTCTAACAATAATTAGAAAAGCTAAACACGTTAAAAACCGACATCCACCGCAACAATTTAGTACAATTTTGCATTATTTTTAATATTTGAAAAAAGTACTATACCGATTTTGATAAAAAACAACTTGGCAGCATACCCTATATAAAGAATCATGAAAATCAGTCCGCATAATATATTGCGTAACAAACGTACAAAACAACATACACTCGAAATTAGAATCTCCTCCTGTTTGGTACTCGGTTGAAAATCTCCACTTACAAAGCTAACATTTAGTAACGAATTGTTTATCGGAAAAGTGATGTTGGCAAACCCTCAGTCGTTTTGAAAGACCTGTTCAACAATACCCCACACGGTAGGTTTACGTAAATTAAAAAAAATCACCGCCACCTTACATAAAAAAGTACCATAAAAAACTTTTTTTTACATATTTTATCCCATAACTCTTTGAAGTCATAGATTTGTGTAACTATAGGTACCAAATTTCCGCTCTAAGGCTGTACTAGTCTTTGAGCAAAACGGATATGATATACCTACTGACGGACAGACACACAGACAGAACGGACATGGCGAAACATTATGGGTTTCTAGTTTGACTACAGAACCTTAAAATGACTATACCAAAATTGTATTTCTTTCCACTCACTTGACTTCATTATCTTTTTTCATCATCTTCCCCAAAACTACTGTAGAGGTAGTGTCTTTGGGAGGAACTTTCTTGGCCATTTCAAATTAAATGTGTAAATTTTATTTTCTGCAAAAATCGATGAAATTAACATTAGAATGAAACACAATAGACCTTCCAAATTCCATATACCTAGGTTACTAGATAAGTTTTGCAATACACAAATATGAAACAAAGAGGTGGCATATCATATATATATTTTAAAACTATATTTCCATAAACAAAGACTTGAGAACCTCCTCCTTTCGTTAAAAAATTTGGTATTTTTACATTGAAAATAAGACTATTTAAAAAAATCATAAAATATATAGGAACTGTTGAGCAGTGTAGAGTGTTGGTATATATTAAGAGAGTAGGTAAGGATAACATAATGGCTCATTTGTACTCTGCCCTGTTGGGTAGGAAAGTGAGCAGGGAAGTGTCCAGCGCCAGAATGTAAATTCGCTCTGCCGCTGCTGCTGCCACAATTGTCGGCTTTCGTGCTGGAGTCAAAAGATGGCCAGTACGAGTGACTGTTTACATTCAGCCCTCTTGCTCACTTACCACCAGATGTTCGACCACAAGAGAATGTGTTTTGTTGTGTTTGAGCTAATTATTTTATTAAGTACTCTGTGCTGAGTACATTCGTCGACCATTGGGTCTTTTTTTTCTTTGATTGCTTTTTAAAACATGTAATTAGTTCAATACACTGAGCAGAAATAATGCTGTCGCAAAACAACCTCGACGTCAGCAATTGCTGGAAGTCATTTGATAAAGAAGTATGAAGGCTGAGTGTGAACACTCACTCACGTCGATGCTGCTGCAGATGTATTTAGGGCAATATTTCCGGCAGTGGCAGGAACAGCGGCAGTAGCTGAGTGTAAGCCTGGCCTCACACAGCCGGAAAATTCATAATCTAAGTTTAGAAAGCCCGAATGTGGAATAAGTCACAATATGAGTGAAGCATACTGAAATTATACCTATGCAAATATGGGCTTTCTGAATTCAGAGAGGAATTCCAGCTGTGAGTTCAGCCTAAACCAGGGATAAAGGACTCTTATCTAGTTGCCAAATGGTAACTGGTACACACAAATATTCTATATTTATGTAGTTAACGTAACTATAAATAAACATGAAAGGACGTTGAATGGAAGAAAATCGAAAAGAAAACAATCTTCTGATTTCTAAATAAAATGTAACTTCAAAAAGGTGTTTGTGAGTTTGAAGTTTGAACTCATCTTTATTATTGTACATGAAAAAATGAATTAAGAAAAAAATATGAATGTTTTATTTACATTACTTACCTGCCTTTTTTCTTCTTTAATTTATTTTACAAAAATAAAATTCACATTTCAACAAGCATGCTCATGGATTTGTTTATATTTTGAAAAACATGTTAATTTTTAATTTTTTTGAAAAACATGTTAATAAACATTTCTAAATTCAAAACACAAAAGTATGTATTCAAACTTTTGAGTTTAACGAGGTTTTCTTTCTGAACGATTAGTGAACGTCACATGAGTTCAGTTCCTATGTCCTATCTCTGTCTTTCTGAATCTGTTTGAGTTATGTAAAAGCGAGATAAAAAACGTGTTTTGGTGTTTTTAGGAGAAAAACCATTCATTCACTAGAGATGAGGTTAAATCACACGTGATGGTCGATATTTAGTCAACTGCGAGTCGGAATCACTCACGGGGGGGTTCCTAACCACTACTACCACTACAACTCTCCACAACTTCTTTAGCAATGATACCTATTCATTTCAAACAAAAAACATCAAAGAGAGTGACAGACAAAATGTAGATTTTTATTCATTTCGACCTGTGATACACACTTGGTGACCTACACTTGGCTGGTTCTTATAGTTTCATATTGTAATTTAGGATTAGTACTGTAATCACACCCAGTTTCACATTTGTATGTATAACTGTTTTTTAAAAGAGCAACTTGACTTGACAGACTTGACTTAACTAAAAAACATAATAGAATATGAAACAACATGTACTGATTTTCTTTCACACTACGAAGACTCTTAAAAATCTTCTAAGTAACAATAAAGATCCTAGGCCAATATGGGAGAAAAGCGGAGTGTACAATCTTACTTTGCAACACATGCAAAAAAGGTTACTTACTGAATGCATTGGAAGCTTTAGAAATTAACAGACATAGGATACAAAACAACTAAGAATTATAAAATGACCAAATCTGACTATCGACATCGACGAGATGTCGTCGATAGTCAGATTTGGTCATTTAGTGTTAAATTATTTTAAATCATTTACATTCAACTACATGCTTTGACAATTTTAATATTTTTTCTATTTTTTTTATTTGTTACTTTACTGTATTAATTTTCCGGACATTTTTATTTTTTACCAAATCTGAAGTTATTCTTAACTGGTAACGCTGAACTGGTAACGCTAAAATTTGTTTCGTATGTACCCACACATTGTGTAAATAAATAGTCTGCCTGAAGATAGTGTTCGAAACCGGTCGCTGACAAATTATAACGTCTAGTTTTTTTATTTTATGTAGAATTAGTGTAAGTAGGTAATTGTAAGACTCGGTTTGGTTGGTGGTAGGGCATTTTCTAAGCCCGCCTGGCTAGCTACCACCATCTTATCTAAGTCTTGCCGCCAAATATCAATGTTATCATTGGTGTGTTCCGGCATGAAGATAAGATAGCCAGTTCCCCATTGCGTTGGGGAATCTCGGTAAGCCCGCTTCCATCTTCGGCAACATCGTCACTTACCACCAGGTGAGATGTTGTCAAGGGTTTACCAATTGTGAATAAAAAAAAAAGGAAGGTACTGTTGGGTAAGAAAGCCCATAGTTTTTTCAAGGCCCAAGCGCAGAAAACCAACAAAAATACGTTGCAAGCGTGAAATAGATCAACAGAAACGCAGAAATACAGGAGGGCGCCATGCGCGGCCGCCACCTGACCAATGACGCTCATTTGCTCGAATACCTCGTCTACGGCTACTGATATTTTACATTTTCACTCCCTCAAAACGTTAGTTTTCAATTGTTTATTCTACGATTTTTAAATATATTTTGATTACATTTTCTAGTATATACGCCTCACCTCTACTAGTATAGGTCTGTTATCCATCTTTGGCGACGCCACGAGATTGTTTTTCACGGTTATTTCCAACTCCACAGATGACAGATTGCAGGTAAAAATGAGCGGCCTAATAAAGGGGGGTAACAATAAAATAAATTAATTTCAGTATCAGATCATCCATTTTTTGAGTGTACAGTTTCACTCGGATCGTTTTGGAACGATATCGGGTAATTTTGACTGATTTGGAACATATCCCAAATATCAATGATACGTACGAGAGTTTTTTGGCGGGATTTGTGGTAGACGCATTCGTAGTTTTATTTTATTGTTTTTTCATTGTTTTCTGCTAGGATTTTGTTTAAAAAGTGGTGTATTTTGGAGAAAATCGTCTAGTGCACGTGAGCAATGTGGAGAACAAGAAAATAAAACGAAGGAGGACGTGAAAACCCAACTTTGAGAACTTTTTATAGATGCCTTACAGCAAGTGGGTGTTCCACCTCAGAATGTAGCTGCTGCAAATGCTGTCAAGAACTTCAGAGAAGATTTGTAATGCACCGGCACTAGCAATACAAATCCAAAAGCTAAGGAAGCTTAAATACGTCAGACCTGGCTGTATGGTCTTAGTAACCTTTGCCTTTTCCGCGCTTTTTGTAAGCCGGAAAGAAGAAACCAAAAAAAAAATCATACGTACGAGACGAGACGAATGAATGAATATGAATTGTCAAATTCCGAAGTCCGACACCAACAGCTGACATTTCACAGAAGTGATTTTCAAATTGGATTTTACACAATTTTAGCCAGTAAATAAATACTAATAACAATGTCTGACAAAAAAGATAACACTAAGGATGCTGACCCCGAATTAGACGATTTATTAGACAGTAAGTAATAAAATTAGTTTATATTTTTTAGGTTAACTATTACACAATCTGTCTAGCCTTTTCGTCAAGCCTCTATTTTCTTTGCACTGTAGTAGCCTTACCTGGTTTTAATTACTGGTATCGTAGTATGAGAAATTGCGATTATTATTTTAAAACGTTTAAGCGTCAAATTAAAGGTTCACCAATGGCTGACAAACTTACCATGACTAATCTGTTTGATTTGAATGACTAGTTACTCCTACTTTAATCATGGGAAGCGTAACTTCTTCTTCCTCGGTCCCTCAATGCGGAGTATTGCGACCACACGTTAGGTCTCCATTGACTGCGGTTGAAGGCGCTGTGAACTGCCTTTTGCATTATTTCATTATTTCAGGTTTATTTCATTATTTCAGTTTCAGTTCAGTTTTACAACTACAGTTTTTTTTTTACAAAACCAAGGCGTAAATTTTTAAAATACAGAACAATAATATACCTAAATAATAATGTACATTAAAAATAAATTGTAAAATTTGTATAAAATAAATTCATGTCCATAAATTAATTATAGATAGTCAACAATGTCCAATAATAAGTAGTTATTTGCATGTTCCCAATGTCCCATTCACAGTTGTGGCACGACGGGTTGTTGTAGGTCTGGTAGGGCGAGGATAAATAACTCCGTATGTGCACACAATCGAGTTTAATGTAGATGTAGAAATAGAAGACCTGAGGTAGAGTATCAGTTTCAAATATTTATTTTACATACATTCTCAAGGAATCTCAACTGTACTAAGTCAAAGTTTGGTAGCGAAAACTATTGAAGGATAGGAACAAATTCAGATTTTGAAGTAAAATGTGACACATAGGTTGTTATGTGCCAGCGCAATACAAATAGATCAAAAGGAAGAAGGATAAATAACAGCAATTCGTTACTGCGTTAAACAGTTGTCCACAGTTAGCGTGAAGGTGCTCTGCCCCTGGTGCGTTTGCCCTCCATCTGGCCCAGGATGATGTTTCTCTAGAATGTACTTACCTAGGTGAACATAAAACAGGACTCTTCCGCTGACCCCCCACTTAGTTTATATTTTTTTAATAAATTGAGTACATGTCGAATACAAATTTTAGTGGCCAAATATATACGCGGTGGCAATTTCATGAAATGGTTGACTAGATCATGAAATGGCTGTATTTTGTAAAATGGACAATACCCGCTGCTCAAGTGCTCACATCATGATATGGTCTGGCCAGATCAATGAAGGAATCGGCTTTTGATGAAATGAACAAATAAACTAACCAGGTTGAAATGCCTGTTCGGATCTGAGTTGAGCAAGCAATGTGAGCGATAATAAGTTTTTTCGGTTTGATGAGAATACTGTCAAATGCTAGTATGTGCCATGCCACTTTTAACTATTCTGAAAGCTATGTCGGTTACTTTGGTACTCCTATGGATCTCGTCGTTTTTGATTCAATCACACACTCAGAGTCTCCTGAGCAAAGTACACTCAATTCCACTATGGGTGACCTCGAGCCTTCGTAAGAGGCCCACAGTAGGCAACCATGTCTCATTTCCATATGTCATCACTGGTAACCACACACTAGTTAATGATATTCATAGATATCAAATATTTATATTTTTAAGGGTCACTCAGGCATTTAATAATTTTACTAGCATCTATTCTACTTCACGACAAATTTACTTATTTATTTTTCTGTATGGGTCAAATCTTGTGATTAGTTTTAGAGTGACTTTGGGGGTAAGATTGAGCTGAACTTCAGTATGAAACCATATTCCCAGTCTTTTAGATCTAGTAGTAGGTCTTTTTGGTATTTAAGGAATTAGATCAGATGATAAATTTTGAATGTGGAACAAAGGTCCCAGGATATTTTATTGTTGTCAATCAAATCATAAAAAAAACAGATTTTTTAATTTGGAAACATGAAACTCTTTTATTTATGGCTATAAGAAACAGTTTATCTACCTTAAAATTATTTTTACAGTGCGATTAGCAGTTATCCAAAGCGGTCTTATAGGTAACTTGAAAAACTTCTGACAGGTGGGTTTGCCACTAGCCCTACAACCTCCACCAACCTGGAATTGGCCCCCGTGTGTGGATTATGGCCTAACATTCCTTGAGATCAGGAAGAGACCAGTGCCCCAGCAGTGGGGACACTTATGGGTTGTTAACTACTCAACAACTATTTAGCGACTAATAATTATATAAATGCCAGAGAGCTATGGAACGAAGCATGATAGGAGTAAGAAGGCAAGACAGATTTAGCAATGCCCAACTAAGAGCAAAAACCAAAGTAAACGACATCTTGGAGAATAGACCTACAAAAATGGAGATGGATCGGCCATATGTTGAGATCCAAGCAAGAAAAGTGGAGCCAAATCATAATGCAATGGTATCCTAGAGATGGCAAAAGACGCCGATGATGACAACAAATGCGCTGGGAGGATGAGCTTAAACTTACTGTGGGATCCAAATGGAGAAGAGTTGCTCAAGACCATACACAATGGAAGCTACTGGAGGAGGCCTTTGCCAACAGCACACTGAGCTGAGAGACATCCTATAACAACTTTAATCTACAAAAAAAATTTCAACAAAGCCTAAAAGATCAGATCTCTCACCCAGTTCAAAGGGCTAAATAAATAAATATACTAAGAACTCCTACTCATATGTATTTCTTTTCCCAGGTGCACTCCAAGACATGACAAAGAAGCCTGACACTCCAGCGACAGATGATAACAAGCAGCCGACAGATGTGGACCCCGCACAGAACATGTGGACCGAGGAATTCATTAAGGAAGCAGCCGCCCAGTTCGAGAGCAATATGGCCGCTATACTGGGTGGCTTCAGTGGCGTGCCAGGTGGTAAAGATGTTAACTTTTCATACGTATTTGTTTTTTTTACACAACAAGATTTCACCCACTAATTATGCTAACAAAAATTGTTAGAAAAAGAAAAAAAATTAAAACTATTCATAAATTAAATAATTTCGAGACAAAAAGGCGTTAATAATAATTGACCGTAGGTAGCGCTGTGTTAGTTCAATAACCTAACCAATTCAATTAATTGAAACCCGACTACATCAAAACATTACTTTCCTTTTTGGCAGCCAGGAAAAATGTATCATATGTCACTCAGGGGATCAAGACAAATGACCAATATTCATCAAGCTGTTTAGGCTACCAGCTAAGCGCAAGAAACAAACCTACATACATACACCTAAAATATATTTACCCTCCTTCTTAGACAGTTCAGTAAAAACCAATGGCCATTGTAGTGAGAATTCGTTAAAATATAAAATGTCACTAGCTTTTGCCCACGTCTTCGCCCTTGTGGACTTAGTTTCTATGACTGTATTTGAGGGTGAGTGGTGCACGAGTGTGGGCGTGAGTTTTCTCCAGATCCCTCAGGAATTATATCGGGCTATTCTGATTAGCAGTCTATGTTACTTCCCACCCCTCAACCAATTCTATACCAAAAATCACTTCGATTCGTTGCTCCGTCGCGACGCTGACGTGCGCGAGCATGACAATGAGTTTTCCCCAGATCCCTCGGGAACTATGTCAGGATATTCTAATTCGTAATTTATGTCAACCATTTCTCTTTTTTGGTTAAATTCTTTAACATCGCAATGGCACAATGGACTTTTGTGATTTTTTGCACAGAGATGGTTGTATGGGTGGAAAATTACATAATTCTATATATCCTGACATAGTTCCTGAAGTATCTGGGGAAAACTCATTTCCACGCTAGCGCATGTCGGTGTCGCAACGGAGCAACGGATTAAAGTGATTTTTTGTATAGAATTGGTTGAGGGGGTGAGAATTTTAGCTTTGCATTTGGTATTGTTTATCCCTATCACCTAAAAGTAGAAAAAACACAATATTTTTTTGACCTTATGGACCTCAAAATTTTATAGTAAAGGAACTGTTAGGTCATCATATCAGCTCGTATATGTCCCCACCAAGGGGCTCGAGCCTACCCTGAATTAGGGCGATCGGGCCGTAGTCGACCATTCGGGCCCAGTACAGGTCGGTCGACTTCACACACAACCTTCGAGTTTCTTCGCAGGCGTGTGCAGGTTTCCTCACGATGTTTTCCTTCACCGTAAGAGCGTCGGATATGAAATTTAAATTCGAAAACACATTAGGACAAGGTAGGATTCGAACGACGACCTCCCAGATAGGAGGTAGCGCCCCTTGCCATTACGCCACCGACTCTCATATTGTTATGGACACTATTAGGTAATCAGTAGTAAAGGCACAAGCTAGTTACTTAAGTAAAACTAACCAAATGCATCAATATTGACGAGTTGTGTTTATTGAACAGGCACTGTAGGTTTAGTTAAGATTATTGACTCGAGTGCTTTTGGCAAACAAAATACATGTTCTGCCACTTAGAGGAGTGTGACACTAGAGCGCTCCAAACTAACAACGTTTGAGTCTTATTTGAATACTATTTTCTGCCTACGGCTTAGTTCGCGTGAACATAGTTTCTATGACTGTCTTCGAGGGTGAGCAGTGCGCGAGCCGCAAGCGGCTCACGAGCGTGGAAAAAAGTAGCCTAAATGTTAATCCAGGTCCTTATCTATCTACCTACCAAATTTCATCGAGATTCTCCTGTTGTTGTTTGATTTGTACCAATATTATGTATGTTTGTTTGGTATGAAGTAACTAGTATATCATCTGTGTTCGGTGTCAAGGAATCACTGTTATGTCTTATTTTTATACAATTTATTTTTCTAAGCTACGTCATAGAATCTGTTAGGTTCTAATTGACTCCACTTCTCCGCCATGCCGTGAAAAGACTTTGATTATCTGTTGTAAGATATAGAATCTCCTTGGTATCTGGTGTTACAGTTGTATTATAGGCCGTGGTAATAGCCACTTTTGCCGAGAACCGGTGTATTCAACGTGGTATGGACGTTGGCAATTATCCTGCACGGTGAAGTTGTAAAGGCCCCCATGGCCAACAACAAGCTTGTCCTTTCGAAAAAAAAGCCACTGTTGCCGCCTTTGACTATAAAAAAAAACAGAAAATCTGCGCAACATGAAGAGCTAAAGAAACATGTACGATAAAGCTATGAGTTTTTGACATGTAATAAATAATCTGTTGTGGCTCCACTATGGACTAGAGTCTAGTCCCAGTGGTGCCCAACTGGTATTGCTTCAAGGGCTATTTTGAAAATCCCGATACCCTACTCGGACACCGCCGAGTTAATAAAAAAACATAATTGACTTTTTATTTATTATGGTTAATATTTCAAGATTTCAAAACGTTTATTCAGAATAGGTGCGTATTACACTCTTTCTGATGGTCATACATAAGATAGCGAATTACATTACATGTCATATTGTAAAAAAATATAAACAAACAATCATCAGTTAATAATGTCAATAAAATCATTGGCATAGAACAAAAAATGACATTTGGACATGAAAAGAACATGACACGAGAAGTAATACTTGAAAATTATAAGAGTATAGGCCAGTTTACACGGACATACATAACGCTAGAGTACGCGATAACGCGAGAGTCAGCCATCGCTCCCCTCGATCATATTAGAGGGAAAGGAAAGAGACATGACACACAAAAAGCTAATGCGATACTTGCGTACCTACTAACGACTCATTTAACCGCCTCCGTAGCTCAGAGGCAAAGTTCACTGGCTTTACGCAGGAGGTCGCGGGTTCGATTCCCGCCGGGGTCAATTGTAAGACTCGGTTTGGTTGGTGGTAGGGCATTTTCTAAGCCCGCCTGGCTAGCTACCACCATCTTATCTAAGTCTTGCCGCCCAACATCAGTTTTAACAACATTGATGTGTTCCGGCATGAAGATAAAATAGACAGTTCCCATTGCGTTGGGGAATCTTGGTAAGCCCGCTTCCATCTTCGGCAACATCGTCAAGAGTTTACCAATTGTGAATAATAAAAAAAAATGTACCATACATACAGTTATTTTACACAATTTAATTTTTGAAAATTTGTGTATTCCTTATCCGATTTTGTTCGCGGGCGCCTAGAAAACAGGCCGCGGGCTACCAGATACCCGCGAGTTACCGGTTGGGAACCACAGGACTAGACATTTAAACTCTTAACATATGTCTGTTCATCGGTATGTGACAGTCGTTTTACTCGACGACTTACCTATTAAAGCTATAAAGCTCAAATTTCGTGTTTTTGCATCTGTAAAAAATACTGTAATATCTGTGGGCCTCCTTCGATCGACCCACATAAAATCCGGGAGAGTAGTGGACTATAGGGGAGACGGTAAATCTTGCGAAGGGAAGTAACGCCTCGGAGTGGAAGAAAACACGATGAATTACGAGGACCACTGTAGTTTGCGGTGTACTGCTTCCGATTGGGAGACGCGAGAGGCTTTCCTTCTTTGAGGTTCTATTACGACGCTGTCGCTCGAGCGAAGGTCCTTACAAGGGTCAATTACGGCTCTTCTCGCTTATAGTTGCTCCTTAGGAGTTTCACCTCTTCTCGCAGTTATAGATCTTGGAATTCACGAAGGCGAGCGGGCTTATTAACTTGTGTTGAACACGTATCTGTATACGTTTCGTGTGAGAGCGTAAGTGGGTACGGTTAGCATATTGTACAGACAAAGCTTTTGACAAATAATGAAAAATTACTTAATTGGATTTATTTGGTACAATACCTAATCTTTTTCGTATAAACGGTCACTGTCACTTTCAAACTCATCAGTTTCACTGTCACTTGTTCGCCTACATCAATGACAAACTCGAAGTCACAATCAAAATACCTTGGTCCTTGTTTGATTATTATACCTTTCTCTGTCGAAAAATAGAACAAAATGAAAAGGACAGGGGTTTTCTAGCCTCTTTTGTCATTCCCAATGAAAAACAGACACACAAGCTCATTTATTTACAAAACAGACAGATATAAAACATAAAAGAAACCTTACAACTACGATACCTAAGCTAGTAGAGAGCATGTAAAATTGCAGTGCTAAAAGCTAATTCCAAGACCCTTTAAGATAAATAATAAATATATATACATCTAAGGAGCTATAACCTACCTATTACCAAAGTACATATACATTATTACTAACGTACTATTACCTACATTAAATCAACACGAAAATACCTATTTCAAAGATCCTAGCTAGATGGGAGATGAAAGACAATTATTATTATTATAACAGCTCATTTACGTCCCCACCGAGGAGCTCGAGCCTACCTTGAATCAGGGCGATTAGGCCTTAGTCGACCACGCGGGCCCAGTGCGGGTTGGTCGACTTCACACACAACCTTCGAGTTTCTTCGTAGGCGTGTGCAGGTTTCCTCACGATGTTTTCCTTCACCGTTAAAGTAATCGGTAAGTATATGTACGTAAGTTTTTGAAAAACTCATTGGTACATTGGCCGTCCAGATTTGAACCCGGTACCTCTGGTTAGATGGACCGACTCGTTACCGGTTGAGCCACCGACGCTTTTTGATGAAAGACACAACAAAAAAATGTATTTCAAAAACTATTTACAAAATACGTGAAAAATATTTACAAAATACGTGAAAAATATTTAGTTTTTGCGGAATGTCAACTTTTTAAGTGTTGACTTTTGTTAGTTACTTTATTTTTGTTGTTCCCCCCCATACCAGTGCTTCGTCACTCGCCTATACCTACCGCAAAATATACCTACGCTTAGCGACCCACTCGGACGGGCTCTCGCGAGTCGGGCCGCCACCGTGTAACTATTTAGTAATCTGTGACCGTGTGTCTTGTGTGTGTAGGTATATATACCTCGAGATAGGTAGGTAGGTAAACATTATTAATGCGTGGCCGAACTGTGCTAAGTGGAAGATGGTGGAAGTCTATGTATGTGCTAGTTATGTAGGTAATAAAAAAATATTCAAAAACAGATCTAATAAAACTGGCTAATTAGGGTTTCGTAGTGATAAAAAAATATTTAAATTAGAAAAAAAAACTAAGTTAATTTTGCAGTTTAGATTTAAACATTTTGTAAGGAGTTTAACTTTTTACAAATATCACACGTCTTAAGTAAGTCCATTTATCATTCTTAAACTAAGAAAGCCTACTTAGCCGTAATAATTATTCTTGTTAATTCATTATGTGTCCTACTATTCCAAATCATGTTCAGATTTCCTGAAATAGCGGTTTCGAAACTGTAACAAAAATCAGCACTTATAAACTTAATATTTATTGACGGACATCGCGAAACTATAAGGCGCTTTGCACACGACGGGGTGGGGCGGGCCGGTCAATTTCGCCGCCAACGATAGCACAAAGGGAATCCTATACTACCAACGCACATGGAGGACAAAAAGATCGCGCCGCCTCCGTGTGCGTTGGTAGTATAGGATTCCCTTAGTGCTATTGTTGGCGGCAAAATTGATCGGCCCGCCCCGCCCCGTCGTGTGCAAAGCGCCTAAAGGTTCTTAGTTTGACTACAAAACCTTAAAAATCACCGACGTACCGATAAAAACAGCTAAGTTAAGTAAATTTTAACCGCCTCCGTGCCATATTAGTCCATTCTCTGCACACCGGGAGATCGCGGGTTCGATTCCCGGGGGGGTCAACTTTGTAAGAGTCGGTTTGGTTGGTGGTAGGGCATTTTCTTAGCTCGTCTGGCTAGCTACCTAAGTTACCTCAATGCTGTTAACACTGATGTGTTCCGGCTTGAAGATAAGATAGCATACCCCCAAAGCGTTGGGGAATCTTGGTAAGCCCGCTTCTATCTTCGGCATCATCGTCACTCACCATAAGGTGAGATGATCCTAAGTAAGGGCTTATCAATTTTGGATTGAAAAAAATACTATCGGGTCGCAATCAGAACGCGTCAATCAGGATTTACCTAGTGAGTACCGCGCATATTTTTTTTTAATTAAACAAAAATAAAAGGTAAATTGTAATTAGTGCTAAGCTGGTGCACGTTCTAAGTAAGATCAACCAGTACGACCGTTATTTAAACTAGGTAATCAAATAAATGAAAACCATCACGTGTAAAACTTTTATTTTCATTTTCACGAATCAACCCTAGCGCTAAAACGCCGTACAGTCGCCGCCGCGATTCGCGCGCCGCCCGTGTACGCAGTTATGTATGACCGCTAAGTCGAGCCCCTTAATTACGACGAACCCATGTTTCCGTGTATTGTCGGACAGTGGGAAATAGTAGGTTAATAAATGCGTAGGTATTTTAGTTTTATAAGGAAGTGCAGTATCTTGTTACGAAGTAACTACCTAGTATCTCATCTGTGCCCATACTAACTACACAACTTGTCCATGAAGTCTGAAAAGTATAGGAAACACTATAGGCATATAATTAATTTAAAAGGAAAATGATGACAGCCGAATCGGTTTTTTTGGTTTAGGAGTAAGTAATAGCCTACAACATTAAGATATGCAGTTGGATTTTTAAAATGGTTATTTATACATTATAATACATTTTCCATACAAAAAGTTCTATACCAACTGCAAAAATAACCATTTATGTATTTAAAGATTTCGTAAACATGCTTTGCGCGTGGTCCGTCTCGCACTTGGTCATTTTTTGGGAGCGTTTGGCTCCAACCATACCTCACACCTGATGTTAAAGCGTCCACGGAGTCGGAGTCGGAACGTGGAACCACACCTGATATTAAGCGTCCACGGAGTCGGAGTCGGAACGTGGAACCACACCTGTTGTTAAGCGTCCACGGAGTCGGAACGTGGTACCACACGTGATGTTAAGCGTCCACGGAGTCGGAGTCGGAACGTGGAACCACACCTGATGTTAAGCGTCCACGGAGTCGGAACGTGGAACCACACCTGATGTTAAGCGTCCACGGAGTCGGAGTCGGAACGTGGAACCACACCTGATGTTAAGCGTCCACGGATTCGGAGTCGGAACGTGGACCACGCCGCGCCGTCCCAAACAATACCAATGCACTCCTTGAAGATCTATATATATATATATTATAGGTGTCGGGCAATCCAGACGTTGACAAATAAGTAATTGTACTCATAAGCGGTGCACACAATGAACTAGGCGCTTCAAGCGCAAAGGTGAAATATCTTCAACATTAGGGTGGAAGCACGCCCTGCACCTGCGATGCACTGTCAATCGTTTGACGATGTTTTGATCAAACCATGCAGTATCCTTATAATTCTATTGTCAGACATTCTCTTCTAAACATTATATTTCATTTTATTTACAGAGGACCAAATAACACAAGACCAGATTGCCCAGACGTTTACGAAAATGGCTGGTAAGAATTTGATATTCATCATATCATAATCATCATATGTCCCCACTGAGGACGGGCTCCAGCTTGGCCTAAAAAGGGCGATTGGACTTTAGTAGTTTACTCGGGCCCTACTAGTCCGGTCGACTTCACACACATCCTTCGAGTTTCTTCGCGGGCGATGTTTTCCTTAACCGTAACAGCGTCGGAAAACGTACATGACGTACGAAATCTAAATTCGAGAATATTGCTACGTTGTACACGGGATTCAAACCACGACCTGCCGGATAGGACGTGGCGGTCCTAGCCGTTAGGCCACCGACGACGCTCTCGACGTAATTGCTATTATGGATGGGGGATGCAGTATGGGTGATGATTGTGAAATAAATTATGAAAGACTAGCTGTTTCCCGCGGCTTCACCCGCGTGAACAACGTTTCTAGGACTTTCCGAGGGTGCGCAGTGCGCGAGCCACAAGCGGTTCGCGGGCGTGGAAAAAAGTAGCCTCTGTGTTAATCCAGGTCCTGATCTGTCTACCTACCAAATTTCAGCCAGATCCGTTCAGTAGTTTTTGGCTAGTGGCAAAGCTAACTATCGGAAAAGCAGCATATAAGACATCCGTCACCGCATAACGACTCCCGAAATAGCAACCGCTACCAACGGATTAACGTGCCTTGCAAAACACGGAAACGGTCGAGAAAACTACAACTAACAGTCAAATCCATCCTTCAAATCAGCTCACGTAGTCACACGACCGCTTTAACAGTTATGTTATATTTTTTAATTTACCTATTATTATTGTTATCCAGAGGCAGCAGCCCAGGTCCTGAAACCGGCGTCAGAGGAAAATGCGGAGCCTCCACTGAGCGGTGAAGACCCCGCTGTCAAGGAAAAAATCGACGAGGTATTTATGGGCATGAGGCGTTTTTCTGTGTTTCCCGACTCTTCCCGAATCAGAAGAGAGTGAATAGGCATTTTTTAAGTTTGCGTGTACCATCCTTGACTGCATCGTCACTTTTCATTAGGTGAGAGGTAGTCAGTACAATGCACTCAAATAAAAGAAAAAACTAGTATAAACTAAAACTCCGCAGGTCTCATTTCTCAAACGATTCTGGTAAAATTTTGTGAGCATATTCGATAATTATATGGTTTTTTGTCGGTTCAGTTTATGGAATGTTTTCAAAATGGTGGAGCAATGGGGATTAAAAACGTAAAAAATATCATATTTTAACCATTTCAAAAAAACTTGCGAGGTCTACAGCTCACAGAGCTATGTTTTTTTACTTCAGAATTGTTTCTATAATCACACCAAGTGTCACGCTAATAAGTGTTACCGTGTTTATGATAGAGCTAAATAAAAACTTGATAGGTCTACAGCTCACAGAGCTATGTTTGTTTACTTCAAATTGTTACTATAATCACACCAAGTGTCACGCTAATAAGTGTTACCGTGGTTACGATAGAGCTAAATAAAAAAATACCTATAAAATACATATTAAAATCACGGTTTTTGTATGAGAGCTCCTTACATTTTTTTCTATTTATATGATTTCTTGTTCCACTGGCAATGGAAATACACACTGTCAAATATTCAACTGTGACATATTACGGTTCATAAAACATAGCGCGCTGACAGACAGACGGGTCGTAGGCTTAGTAATAGGATCCCGTTGGTCAGCCTTTGGATGTACGAAACACTAAAAAGGACTATTCATACATATTGATCAGCTGATTGGCACAGCTCAAAAAAAATTAAGGTGATTTTTTAAACATATTTTTAATGAATAATTATATTTATGAATTTTATGAAATTAGAAGTTCTAAAACTAATGACGTCACAGGCATTATTTAAAATATAGCCACAGCACATAAATAGGAATGCGACAGTGTGATGAATTTAGTTATTAATTATATTTTAATTTATTTTTAACATTATAAAATGGTTTCCATATGGCCAATTTTGGACGGAGACCGTTTTTGCGAATCAACTTTAGGTTCCGTGGGCAAAGTTACCTTCAGTTTGGCGGCGGCGGCGGCGGCGGCTGATATCCTGAGAGCATCCTGTGTTCTGACTAGTTTTTTTTATTATGTTGGGTATGTACTGTATAATTTGATTGTCTGTTTGTACCTAGGTGTCGGCAGCCATATCGCAGACTCTCCAGAACCTAAACACCAACGCGGAGAACCTTCAGACCCCCTTCACTGACCAGGACCTGGCGAATATGTTCAACAACTTCAATATGGGGGAGGGCCAAGTAAGATAATCATTGTTACCAGCCCATACACTTCCCCACTGCTGGGGCACGCGTCTCTTCCCAAACACGGGAAGGTGAGGCCATACTCTACACGCGGGGGCGCAGGCCAGGTTGGATTGGTGGAGGTTGTAGGGCCGCTTGTATGTATACGGGCGCGCCATCTGACACGGCTTAACGACTGCAATATAGTCACTTGATAGCAATCGGCATTAGCGGCTTAACGTTGAGATACTACCAATTTTACCGTCTCCATGGCGTAATGGTGATTCCATTCGCTTCACACGAGGAGGTCGCGGGTTCGATTCCGGTGGGGTCAACTTGTAAGACTCGGTTTGGTTGGTAGTAGTGTATTGTTTGTATTTTTATTGTACTTTAAGTTGTATTTTTTACACCTTGGGTTACATTATAGAAGTTTTGGTAGGGATCCTTATTTTTTTTCTAGTAATAAATATAGCCTATGTTACTCAAAGGTAATGTAGCATTCTAATGTTGAAAGAATTTTAGAAATCGGTGCAATAGTTTTGAGTTTATTCGTTACAAACATACAAAAATACACACAAATCTTTCCTCTTTATAAAGTTAGCGTAGATGTAGATGATTATGAAGAGATCCCTCTAAGGAATAAGTCAGTACATATGTATGTCAGTACATACAAAGTCGGACTTATCCCTTAGAACAATTATCGCTTTGGAACAATTGAGCCTATTATTAGTAAGGCCTACTATTGTTTTTGTTACATTTAAAAGGCCTACAATTGTTCTTGTTACATTTGTAAGACCTACAATTGTTCTCGTTACATTTGTAAGGCTTAAAATTGTTCTTGTTACATTTGCAAGACCTTCAATTGTTCTTGTTACATTAGTAAGGCCTACAATTGTTCTTGTTACATTTGTAGAATTGAATCTAATATGATTGATGGGAGCGATGGCTGACTCTCGCGTTATACTCGTGATCGGGTGCTGCCCGTGTGATCTGGCCTACTCTTGTCAAAGGCATTAATGACATTCAATGATTTATGTATAACTTTTCGTGTCTTATTGTTTTCATGTTCTAATGACATAATCTGGTTTATTTCAAAGATTGAAATTTGACGTTATTAACTAAAGATTGTTTATTTTTTGATTTTTTACCAAAGACATTATGTTATTATTACTTTATGACTATCAGATCAGTGTAATTAGCACCTATTCTGAATAAATACATTTAATCTTGAATCTTTTCTTAAATAAACAATTAATAACTTGTAATTCATAACATTTCCAGGAAGGCAACATGTTCATTCCGTTCATGCAGGGCATGATGCAGAGCCTGCTCTCCAAGGAGGTGCTCTACCCCTCGCTGAAGGAGCTGGTGGACAAGTACCCGCAGTGGCTCACCGACAATAAGAGCAAGATTGAGCCGCAAGAGTACGAAAGGTACGTGTTAAAAATCCTCCCATACAAACTTGCAGTTATTTTAAAGTGTAAAGTTTGACGACTTCCAGCCTCCCGAACAAGCCGGTTTCCGAAAAGGCTTTAGTACCATAGACCACATACATACGCTGCGGCAGATTATACAGAAGACCGAAGAGTACAATCAGCCACTATCCTTGGCGTTCGTGGACTATGAGAAAGCCTTAGATTCGGTCGAAACGTGGGCTGTGTTACAGTCTCTCCAGAGGTGCCAAATTGACTATCGATATATCGAAGTGCTGAAGTGTTTGTATGAAAACGCCACCATGTCGGTTCGCCTCCAGGATCAAAACTCAGAACCTATCCAGCTGCAACGAGGGGTGAGACAGGGAGACGTTATATCTCCGAAACTGTTCACCGCCGCCCTGGAAGATGTTTTTAAGCTTTTGGAATGGGGTGGACTCGGCATCAATATCAACTGCGAGTACATCACCCACCTTCGATTCGCTGACGATATCGTGGTCATGGCTGAGACTATGGACGACTTAAGCACAATGCTTGATGGCCTCAGTAGAGCCTCTCAACAAGTGGCTCTTAGAATGAACATGGACAAAACGAAAATTATGTCAAACTTCCGTGTCATACCTACTCCTCTGAAGGTTGGAGTCTCTACACTCGAAGTTGTTACCGAATATGTATACCTGGGACAAACAGTCCAGTTAGGTAGGTCCAACTTCGAGAAAGAGATCAATCGTCGAATCCAACTCGGCTGGGCAGCGTTTGGAAAGCTTCGCAATATCTTTACGTCCCAGACACCGCAGTGTCTTAAAACCAAGGTCTTAGATCAGTGTGTGTTGCCAGTGATGACATACGGAACTAAGACATGGTCGCTTACTATGAGCTCATAAGAAGGCTCAAGGTCACCCAAAGGGCAATGTAGCGTGCTATGCTCGGAGTTTCTCTACGTGATCGAATCAGAAACGAGGGGATCCGTAGGGGAACCAAAGTAACCGACATAGCTCTCAGAATTGCTAAACTTAAGTGGCAGTGGGCGGCGCACATTGCTCGTAGAACAGATGGTCGTTGGGGCAGTAAAGTTCTCGAGTGGCGACCACGCTCCGGAAAACGTAGTGTAGGCAGGCCTCCCACTCGGTGGACCGATGACCTGGTGAAGGTCGCGGGAAGCCGCTGGATGCGGGCAGCGCCGAACCGGTCGTCGTGGAGATCCTTGGGGGAGGCCTATGTCCAGCAGTGGACGTCCTTCGGCTGATATGATGATGATGTTTTTTTTTCAGCGCGCATTGCCGCCAAAACTTAAACGACTAGTAACTTCTTCATACATTATGCGTTCGACCTCTTTGGTTAACTTCACATACTAGCCAGCAAATCACAAAAAAGAGTTTATCACCATAGATAATTCAATGTTAGTTTGTGATATTTACATTTTTTTTACATTCAACCTTCACGGACGTGGAACAAGAAACAAAACGCCCTACAGGCAGCAAAGTAGAATTTTGTTCGCACTTATTGAGAAACCAATCGTCGTTTTTCGGATAGGTGTGATGAAAATAATATGATGATGATTTATGATCTCTTGCAGGTTCGAGAAACAACAGGAGCTGATGCAGAAAGTGTGCGCGGAACTTGAGCCGGAACAAGAGTCGGACCCTGAGGACGTGAAGCGAGCGCGCTTCGAGACCGTCCTACATCTAATGCAAAAGGTAGCTCCCTCTCCGAGACAAAGGAACTTGTTACAGGAGTACCGCGATCGACGTACTGCATACCTCTAGCACAGTGTAAGAAGTCATATAGAGGAACAAGAGTCGGACCCTGAGGACGTGAAGCGAGCGCGCTTCGAGACCGTCCTACATCTAATGCAAAAAGTAGCTCCCTCTCCGAAACAAAGGAACTTGTTACAGGAGTACCGCGATCGACGTACTGCATACCTCTAGCTCAGTGTAAAAAGTCATATAGAGGAACAAGAGTCGGACCCTGAGGACGTGAAGCGAGCGCGCTTCGAGACCGTCCTACATCTAATGCAAAAGATAGCTCCCTATCCGAGACAAAGGAACATGTTACAGGAGTACCGCGATTGCCGTACTGCGTACCTCTAGCACAGTGTAAAAGTCATATAGAGAAACAAGAGTCGGACCCTGAGGACGTGAAGCGAGCGCGCTTCGAAACCGTCCTACATCTAATGCAAAAGGTAGCTCCCTCTCCGAGACAAAGGAACATGTTACAGGAGTACCGCGATCGACGTACTGCATACCTCTAGCTCAGTGTAAAAAGTCATATAGAGGAACAAGAGTCGGACCCTGAGGACGTGAAGCGAGCGCGCTTCGAGACCGTCCTACATCTAATGCAAAAGATAGCTCCCTATCCGAGACAAAGGTACATGTTACAGGAGTACCGCGATTGCCGTACTGCGTACCTCTAGCACAGTGTAAAAGTCATATAGAGAAACAAGAGTCGGACCCTGAGGACGTGAAGCGAGCGCGCTTCGAAACCGTCCTACATCTAATGCAAAAGATAGCTCCCTATCCGAGACAAAGGAACATGTTACAGGAGTACCGCGATTGCCGTACTGCGTACCTCTAGCACAGTGTAAAAGTCATATAGAGAAACAAGAGTCGGACCCTGAGGACGTGAAGCGAGCGCGCTTCGAAACCGTCCAATGCAAAAGATAGCTCCCTATCCGAGACAAAGGAACATGTTACAGGAGTACCGCGATTGCCGTACTGCGTACCTCTAGCACAGTGTAAAAGTCATATAGAGAAACAAGAGTCGGACCCTGAGGACGTGAAGCGAGCGCGCTTCGAAACCGTCCTACATCTAATGCAAAAGATAGCTCCCTATCCGAGACAAAGGAACATGTTACAGGAGTACCGCGATTGCCGTACTGCGTACCTCTAGCACAGTGTAAAAGTCATATAGAGAAACAAGAGTCGGACCCTGAGGACGTGAAGCGAGCGCGCTTCGAAACCGTCCAATGCAAAAGATAGCTCCCTATCCGAGACAAAGGAACATGTTACAGGAGTACCGCGATTGCCGTACTGCGTACCTCTAGCACAGTGTAAAAGTCATATAGAGAAACAAGAGTCGGACCCTGAGGACGTGAAGCGAGCGCGCTTCGAAACCGTCCTACATCTAATGCAAAAGATAGCTCCCTATCCGAGACAAAGGAACATGTTACAGGAGTACCGCGATTGCCGTACTGCGTACCTCTAGCACAGTGTAAGAAGTCATATAGAGGAACAAGAGTCGGACCCTGAGGACGTGAAGCGAGCGCGCTTCGAGACCGTCCTACATCTAATGCAAATGGTAGCTCCCTATCCGAGACAAAGGAACTTGTTACAGGAGTACTGCATACGTCTAGCACAGTGTAAGAAGTCATATAGAGGAACAAGAGTCGGACCCTGAGGACGTGAAGCGAGCGCGCTTCGAGACCGTCCTACATCTAATGCAAAAGTAGCTCCCTCTCCGAGACAAAGGAACATGTTACAGGAGTACCGCGATTGCCGTACTGCGTACCTCTAGCACAGTGTAAGAAGTCATATAGAGGAACAAGAGTCGGACCCTGAGGACGTGAAGCGAGCGCGCTTCGAGACCGTCCTACATCTAATGCAAAAAGTAGCTCCCTCTCCGAAACAAAGGAACTTGTTACAGGAGTACCGCGATCGACGTACTGCATACCTCTAGCTCAGTGTAAAAAGTCATATAGAGGAACAAGAGTCGGACCCTGAGGACGTGAAGCGAGCGCGCTTCGAGACCGTCCTACATCTAATGCAAAAGGTAGCTCCCTCTCCGAGACAAAGGAACTTGTTACAGGAGTACCGCGATCGTCGTACTGCATACCATACCTCTTGCACAGTGTAAGAAGTCATATAGAGGAACAAGTAATAATAAATAATAAAGTTAAAAAATAAAGGGGGCCCTTTACAAGAAACGTTTTTTTTTTGTTTAATCTTGTACTTGTAATATGTTTTATTAACATGTCATTTTGTTGTGCAGAAAAGGCAACATGCAATATTTTTATTTTTGCTTTCATTTTAAAGAACTCCATGCAGAATAAACCAGGAGTATATTAAAAAAATAAAAAAACTAGTTTTTTTAATTTTAAATGCGGTTTTAAAGTAACCGTTTAAATTTTCGCGCGCAAACGGACGTATAGTTCCGATGACGTCACTCCTGTTTGTCACTCAGACCAAAGAGAATATAATACATTGTAATTTATTGTAATTGTAATGTATTATATTCTCTTTGGTCACTGCTGTCTGTCACTCAGACCAAAGAAAATATAATACATTGTAATGTATTATATTTACTTTGGTCTGAGTGTCAGACAGGAGTGACGTCATCGCAACTATACGTCCGTTTGCGCGCGCAAATTTATATGGTTACTTTAAAACCGCATTTAAAATTAAAAAAACAAGTTTTTTTATTTTTTTAATATACTCCTGGTTTATTCTGCATGGAGTTCTTTAAAATGCAAGCAAAAAAAAGAAAAAATAAAAATATTGCATGTTGCCTAATGAAGCTTGTCTATATCTAGTAATATCTTAAATCTCGCCTTGTTTCAGATGCAAGACTTGGGCCAGCCCCCCACAGAGCTTGTGGGTGACATAGCCGTCCCCCCAGCCGGGTTTGCCGCCCCCGTGGGGGCAGACCCAGCACAGTGCGCCCTCATGTAGTTTCCACTGAACGTCAAGTGTTGTGCTGTGGTTAGACTCGGATCAAGTGATTACCAGAGTGCCAGTAATGTGATGAGTTTTTATATCTCCAGAGGGAGTGTCTGTGTCCGTACATTGCCTCACGTGGAGTATGCCTTACGACTTAACCATTTAAGAGGTTTGGAAGCTGCGACTTTTCATTCAATCGGCGTTAGCGATTTTTACCTCTTAAATGTTAACTGATTTTGATTAATTTTCGATAGGTTGTAAGTCAGAAAAAAAGCTGAGTTTAAAGGTTTTTGTTTTTTTCAATAAAGTTAATAAGTTCAATTTTATCGTCGTTCACGTGTTTTCATAAAAAAAAACTAATTTCGGCCGTTATTTGTTTATTTTTAATTATTAATTTAAAAATCGAAACTTATTAAGGTGGTTCGATTATCATACAAAAAACATTTGCAATAATCTGGTTCAGGATACAGAATAAAGCGTAAATTATGTGTGCTACAAACTTTTTTCAAGTATTTGTTTGCGCAAGATTAATAAAAAAACATACTTTCATTTAAAATTATGGAATAAACCAACGCTCAATTTTCATTAAATTTACGAATGTGTGCGAGAGAAAATGTCGTGTAAATACACAAGATGCGCGACGTTGCCGCTCCATGCAACCGACCGACGCGCGTGCATGTTGCCGCTCTTACGTTCTGTCACTGCATCAAGTCAATCGTTTGCAAAGAGAATATAACAAACTGTCTTTTGTTTGTTTTTCATTTTCATGGATTGAAGAATTATTACTAATCCCTACTAATATTATAAATGCGAAAGTAACTCTGTCTGTCTGTAACGCTTTCCCGCAAAAACTACTGAACGGATTTGGCTGAAATTTGGTAGGTAGAGAGATTAGGACCTGGCTTAAGACATAGGCTACTTTTTACCACGCTCGCGAGCCGCTTGCGGCTCGTGCACTGCGCACCCTCGAAAAGTCATAGAAACGTGGTCCACGCGGGTGAAGCCGCGGGAAACAGCTAGTCCCTACTAATAATATTATAAATGTGAAAGTAACTCTGTCTGTCTGTTACGCTTTCCCGCAAAAACTACTGAACGGATTTGTCTGAAATTTGGTAGGTAGACAGATTAGGACCTGGATTCAGACATAGGCTACTTTTTACCACGCACTGCGCACCCTCGAAAAGTCATAGAAACGTTGTCCACGCGGGTGAAACCGCGGGAAACAGCTAGTATACTATATACCGCCTACTGTACACTTCATTATAATAACTTTATGTATTAGCTTTACGAAACTGTTTTAGTGTACTATAAGTGTAAATAAATAAATAATATACATAATTTGAAACGCCATTTTTCCTATCTCAAAAAAGTTTTTACTTCAAGGTGTCGGTAACAGTGTCGGTATCGGTGTCGGTAACGGTGTCGGTGACGGTGTCGGTAACGGTGACGCTTGTTTAATGGTTTTTTTCTAATGTCAAAAGTTTTCACCTAGGTGTCGGTGACGGTGTTGCGGTTTCAATGGTTTTTTCCCATCTTAATTTTTTTTTAACTTCAAGCTGTCGGTAACGGTGCCGTTGACGGTGTCGGTAACAGTGTCGGTAACGGTGTCGGTAACGATGTCGGTGACGGTGTCGGTGTCGGTAACGGTGACGCTAGTTTAATGGTTTTTTTCTAATGTCAAAAGTTTTCACCTAGGTGTCGGTGACGGTGTTGCGGTTTCAATGGTTTTTTCCCATCTTAATTTTTTTTTAACTTCAAGCTGTCGGTAACGGTGCCGTTGACGGTGTCGGTAACAGTGTCGGCAACGGTGTCGGTAACGGAGTCGGTGTCGGTAACGGTGACGCTAGTTTAATGGTTTTTTTCCCATGTCAAAAGTTTTCACCTAGGTGTCGGTGACGGTGTCGCGGTTTCAATGGTTTTTTCCCATCTTATTTTTTTTTTACTTCAAGCTGTCGGTAACGGTGCCGTTGACGGTGTCGCGCGTTCTATGGTTTTTCTCATTTCAAAAAGTCTTCAATTCAAGGTGTCGGTGACGGTTTCGGTGACGGTGTTGCGCGTTCAATGGTTTTTCCCATCTTAAAAGTTTTCACTTCAAGGTGACGGTGACGGTGACGGTGTCGCAAGTTCAATAGTTTTTCAATCTCAAAAAAGTTTTCACTTCAAGGTATCTGTGACGTTGGTTTTTCCCATCTCAAAATTTTCCAACGCGCCTAGAGAAATTTTCAGTTCAAAAAAGTAAATATGTTAATCGATATATATAAAGAGTTGTTAAAACCCCAAATTTAAAATTGAACGAATTTAAAGTTTTCAGATAATATCTATAAAAAAAGGGAAAATTTTACAATGCCAGTCACGCGAAATTATCTTCAATGTTTATAAATATTATGTAACCGAAGCCAACAGATTTAAAAAAAAATTGTATGTTAATGAAAGTAATTATTTTAAGAAGGTTTAAGAGAGTTGCTAATGCCACTGCAATTTCAAGAAGAACTATGAGCAATATCCTAAATGAAGTTAGGACTGAAACACATTCCAGTGTAATTACTAATTAAGGTCAGCACTCCGAAAAAAAGGAGACCAAAAAAACAATACCCTATTGTCGAACATTTAACCTTCCCTTTATTGGAAGTCGGTTGAAGAATTTATTTTGTTTTTTTTATATTTTTATTAATTTCGTTAGTATATTATACATAATGATAATTTTAGAGCTCTATATAGTTCGTGCGGGAATCTAAACAAAACAACAATAAAGTACTTAGTTCTGAATTCAAATTCTGTTACACGATAAATCTTGTAATTGATGGACATGGAATTAGCATTCGTTTGTATTCGGAAATGCGATGATTTCCGATTGCAATATTCAATGGATGTGTGAGTGTCGAGTTCAAAACTGCGTGAAGGAACATATAATCGCGATTTTTGGATACTACAATGCAATTAATTGTGCAATTTGTTTTTCGACAGTTAAATATTTATGTAAAGAGTGCGCTTAACGTTTTTAAGGTAAAAATGTGGAACCACGACTTCAAAAAAAATTAAAACTAAAAATTTGTGGAGCAGGCGCCATCTAGCGAGAATTGAGCATTGAGGAGCTTCATCGAACCCCCTTAAGCCTAGCTTTTGTTCATGACTGACAACCTATCAAAAATTGGTCAAAATCGGTTAACTTTTGAGAGGTGAAAATTTCCATCACCGTTTGTATAAAATGATTTACTTCGCCGTAGTCCTCTTAACACGGGACTTCGCACGCAGGGGAATCCCTGTGCCGAAGTACATGAACAATATGTTCATGTCAGCGTCGTTAGTGTGCCCGCTTTGTCTAAGTATTACATTCAAGAACCCTATAAAAACGATGTTATAATGTAGGGCACTCCAAACTTGGAAAAAATGTTTCAATAGTCTGGACTAAGGGTCAGACAACAGCATGAACTAATTAATAATGACGCAAACACTGTAAAATCTCAAATTTTCCCTGATTTTCTAGGTGACCCCTCGATTTCACTGTGTTTCCCTGACCATTTTGAGCTACCCTGACTTTATTCTGACTTTCCAGAATGTGGACGCCCTGGTTGCCCACTATAGCGCGATATTCAACATGTTTGCACATATTTTGTTTTTACAAGCAAATATTTAACTTGCAATGTATGTATGTTTGTTCGGGTGGAATCTTGCTAGTTAAATTTGACCCACTTCCCGGTTTCCGATTGAGCTAAAATTTTGAATGCATTTGTATATCGCGTGACAATGCAATATTAAAAGCTTGTACTTAAAAGTTTTTAGGTTTTTCGAAAATTATTTCTTTTTCAATTGACTCCATCTGATGGTATGTGACTTTTTGTGTGCACTGGTGTGAATCGTGCGTTACTATTTGTTTATATTTTTTGATGTTTAACACCTTTTCCCTCGCTTTCCTGCAATTTGTGGGAGTGGTTTCGTGAAACGGTACGGAGGAGTGTAACAGGAATTGCGAACGTTTTGTAAGTCACGAAGGCTAAAGTAACATGACATACTATCCGAAGGTCTGGCTCGTGAATGTACGACCCGATAATTCATTAATTTCATAATTATTTTGTCACATGTTACAACACATCATATTATGCGACTATAGGGATGACGACAGCATCAGAAACAAATTATGAACTCTTAATCACTAAATTGCCCTCCTTACTTAAACTTCGGAATACCTTACTCGTGTTATTTTCCATCATGTCTTCTATTTTTAACTCATCAAAATCACAAAATGAGTGCACATATGACGCTGCTAAACTATGACGTCACGCTTAGGTATTTAACATTTTTAGAACAAAATGTTCTTTTTGACAGATGATGAAAAGTAACTCAGATGACTAGCATTCGTAATCCCTATTGTAAGTCTCGCTCATTTTTTTCATATAACTACTTCAATGTTACAAAGCCAACACACTCTGTGCTGTGCGTGTTCACCTCGCCTCCCGCGCGGTGTGGATTTAGTACTAAGAGCTCACGTCCCGTGTTAAATGGTCCAAGCCTTACGACATACTCCTTCTCATATTTCGTGTAGTGAGAGAGTGAGACAAATTCAGGGTGTAACAAAATTCGTTTAGGTTGGGACTTCTACTCATGATACTGACCAGCTTTTGTTCTACAAGTTTGCTGAAATTGCAATTTTTTTTAAACTCCTCATACAAACCGATCAGCTGATTGGCCAATTTTGTGAATTTTTCTATGGAGCGTCGATTTTTTTTTGCGAATTGACTATGGGGTTCCTTGGAGAAAGTGGTTCAGTTTGACGAGTAGAAGCCAAGTTAACGGGACCTACACCAATTTTGTTACAACTGTAACTGTAACTGTATAGTGTAATTTTAATTTCTCAGCTACGTTTTAGTTTTTGTTAGTTGACTCCACTTTTCCGTTGAGCCGTGAAATACATTTCTTCTCTGGAGATATATTGAAACTCCTTGCAGTGAAGGGTTGCTGTGTTCATGTGTAAAGTACTATAATTATCTAAGCCGCCAAGCTTCTGTACTTTTTTATTTTCAAGACAGCTATACACAATCGGTCACGCGTGTTGCCGCTATACACTATCGGCCACGCGTGTTGCCGCTATACACTATCGGCGTCGCGTGTTGCCGCTATACACTATCGGCCACGCGTGATGCCGCTATACACTATCGGCCTCGCGTGTTGCCGCTATACACAATCGACCAAGCGGGATGCCGCTATACACTATCGGCCTCGCGTGTTGCCGCTAAATACTATCGGCCACGCGTGTTGCCGCTAAATACTATCGGCCACGCGTGATGCAGCTATACTCGTACACTATCGGTCTCGCGTGTTGCCGCTATACACTATCGGTGTACACTTACACAGATGAAAAAGCCATGTGAAGGTTATTTGACTGTCTTTTTTTTCTACTTTATTGGTAAGTATCTTCTCACCTGTTGCCAATAGACTTAACCACGCCACGGAGGTGTCTGTACACATATCGATGCTCTTAAATTTAAATGAATGGTGGTGTGTATTTTAAAATTGTAATATTGTTGTTTTTTTAGCTTTTTATTTTTGTTGTACAGTGCCAAAGACATCATTTTGTTAATTAAAAAAATCTAAATTGAATACTATACACAGGTTGTTTTTATGGTGTGCAAATCATTAAGAGTAGGCTCTTATCATTAAACTGAACAACCTCCCATAAAGATCCCTACTAAAGGGGTTGGAACATTATTGTATGGAGCGTGACAAAGTAACAATATATTAGGTCGAGGGAAAAGTTTCTTCGTATTTTGTATTTAAATTAAAACAGGGTGACCAGAGCGAATGCCGTTGGGGGTGGTAAAGCGAAGTTCTCGAGTGGCGAACGCGCACCGGAAGACGTAGCGTAGGGAGGCCTCCCACACGGTGGACTGACGATCTGGTGAAGGCCGCGGTAAGCCGCTGTATGCGGGCAGCGCAGGACCGCTCCATGGGGGAGGGGGAGGCCTATGTCCAACAGTGGACATCTTTCAGCTGATATGATGATGATGATGAGTGAGCTACATCTCGAACGCGCAAATTTCTAGATTGAAACTCTTGAACCAAGTTTGTGCTACTGACTGATAGTACTGCATTAAGTCCATGAACAGCACAATTTTTATTCGCGGCCTGTGTTGCATTTTTTTAGAGCGCCGTACCTCAAAAAGGATCACTTTGTTGTTCGTCTGTCTGTCTGGCAAGACCCTTTATCGCGGGAACGCGTGAAGGTATCGAGTTAAAATTAAAACCATTACACAGTCCCTTAAAGCTGTGAAAAAATCAAACATTAAGTTAACGTAAAAACAAGATACGGTCGTTTATGCCGCAAAAAAACGTTTATTTCGACACTCTCTAAGGAATCAAAATTAATAGGGTATTTTCCGTTGACTTAGATTAGAACTATGAAATTTGGCAAGTAATACCGTCTTATACTACAAGTATAGGGAAAAAATCCGAAAACAATACATTTGTAATTAAATCATAAAAATATAGTCTTTATTTAAAGTACGTATAGTATGAGTTTCTTTATTTTCATTTTCTTATTGTTAATATTATAAGTACAGCCCAGCTATCCCTTAACGGCTTGCAAACGAAAAAAAAACTTTGTATTGACAAATCAAAAAGTTTGAAAATTCTGATTCGCATTTGTCCATTCGAATGATAATTAAATGTGTTTATGACCAAAATACGTAATCTTCTTACCATATGTTATTTAAGGCTCGAGTTTCCATACAAACGTAGTTCCGCCTAAATACAAAAACTACATGCCAGATGGAATCCAAACTTGAAATTGTGTTGCACGATGGAAACTGTATATACCATGTTTTGAGATGACGGACCTGGTACTATGCCAGCGTCCATATAAAAATGTTCAAACCCCTTTGGATTCTATCCGGCATCTTGTTATAGTTCGAAAACCGAACTACTTGTGTATGGAACCTCAACTCGAGCCTCTATTTGTGACATTTACACAGGAGACAATGAAAGGCACAAAGACTATGACAAATTGTATTACCTACGTACTGCAAATGTAATAATTTATTTGAAACTGTATTTGTATTTATAGATTAATATTATTAATTTTATGAGTTGTTGTTAGTGGAATGAAAATAATGAAAAATAATACGATGTTTAGTTACAACTTTCGTTTTCATTTCTTATAATTCATGATTGGCAAGCCCGCTTCCATCTTCGGCATCATCGTCACATAACATCAGGTGAGATGATACCGAAGATGGAAGCGGGCTTACCAAGATTCCTCAACGCAATGGTGAACTGGCTATCTTATCTTCAAGCCGGAACATATCAATGCTGTTAACATTGATGTTTGACGGCAAGAATTAGATAAGATGGTGGTAGCTAGCCAGGCGGCTATAGAGTATGGCCTCCACCCTTCGAACAATATAACTGCGGTTATATAACAGCGGTTTTGATGCCTACAGAATGAGCGCATTTCTTCATTTTGTCTTAGTCGATCAGTATTACCCAAATGGGTTAAAGGTAGAAATTAGTGAAATTTATTATCTCATTCATGCTACATTCCGAGTACGTATCTCTGTCTCTATCATTGTTTATAATATTTGAATGAGACTCGGGAGTGTGTGTTTGCGTGAAGTTCTATTCAACTAATTTTTTATGAGCTTAGTGTATAGATAGGGCCGGTCCATTATATTTGGTCGAAGCTTCCACCAACCAAACCGAGTCTTACAAAGTTGGACTCGGCCGGTAATCGAACCCGCGTCCTCCTGATGTGAAGCTAACCATTACGCCATGGACGCGGTTAAAATATAAATAGAAGAAACAGTGAAATTCGAGATTATTGTTTATCCAAAATCAAAAATAAAATATTAAATCATTATGAATTGTGATTTCAAAACAACCTTCAATTTTCATTTATCAAATTCCCAAAATTTTCATTCATGCTGAAAAACGATGTCATCTCGCTTTGCTGTTTCGAACATTTTATGAACAAAATTTAGTTTTTGATTATATACATTTTTTAAAAATTTCTTATAGAATGGAGTATCTTTGACTTAACGGTCTCCAGGAAGCTCGAGTTTCCATATAAACGTAGTTCCGCTTTAATACAAACAACATTTTTGCCGGATTTCATCCAAACTTTGCGAATATATTGAGTAGACCCATCGATGTTTGTAATTTGAAATATAACTAAACAAATTAGTTTCGTACTGAAAGTTTGAAAGTGCTCTTATTTGTTTCCGTTTTACATTAGTATAGAGGCCAGCACATCGAGCTAGACACTCGTATGTCGATTCTGATCCATACTGTTAGCGTACGTAGGTAACTAATTTAGTTATGTTTTTTATAATATAAACGGGCAACTCTTGCCTAAAGTACCAGTAATATCATTTAAGCTGAAAATTGGCAACCCAGACACACAGCTAGCCGGCTTTCGATTGGTGCGGTCGTGGCTACGCTGTTCTATTTCCTCGAGTTATGATGAGCACCATATAGAGAAGAACCTGTGGCACAGTAGACTATTAGTCTATTGTGCCTGTGGTGTTTAAGGTAATAAGTACCTACAGTGATTAATAAATTTAAAGTGTATTGCAAAAAGGTACCTAGATTAAATAATTAATATGTTAAACATGAAATTATTCCTTTCAATACGCATCCGGCATAAGAACGGTATACAAAGTCAAAAGGGCCCTGCTTGATGTGTCGGCCTATGTACATCGAAATATTCGCAATGTTTGTATTCAATCCGGCATGTAGTTTTATATTAAAGCGAAACTACTTTTGTATGGAAACTTGAGCCTCCTGGGGACCCCCTCTTAACTCAAATACTTGTAAATACCTTTTTAACAAATGGTTCCTATGACATCATGTTGGCTAACCTGTCTGTTACGCATACATTTTCTATGCATAACAGCCAGGTGAGCCAACATGACGTCGAAGGAACTATTTGACGAAACGTTATAGCAGGTATCAAGCTAGACAGTCGATCGTTTTATGTATATTTAACAGTGACGTCACTTCCGGTGCGAAAACTTAACACAAGTGCAGCCTGGAGCTCAAGCAGTTAACTTTGACCTCGTGCACTTTATCGGAACCGGTTGTCTGTGTGTCTGTCTGTCGACATCGGTACTTATGTATGAAGCAGAGCAACATCGTTAAATTAATACCGGTTGTCGGTATATATCGATTGAAAAGAAGCGCAGACGCAGATGGTTTTGTAGTTACATTACTATATTTTCAGCCGTCTTCCAAAAAGGAGAAGGTTCTCAAATCGAATATGTTTTTTGTATGTTTATTTCGCGATATCTTCGTAGATTGTGAACCGATTTACATATTTTTTAAAATTTAGATAAGGCATCCATTCTACTAGTTTTTAACTACCTCCGTGGCGTAACGGTTAAGGCCATTAGCTTCACATCAGGAGGTCTTGGGTTCGATTACAGGTGGAGTGTGACTTTGAAAAACTCGGTTTGCAAGACCTTATAGGCGGCTTGAAAAACTTCTGACAGTGGGGTTTGCCACTAACCCTACAACTTCTACCAAGCCGGACTTGGCCCCCGTTTGTGGTGTATGGCCTTAACTTCTCCAGTTTGGAAGAGACCCACGACGGCCCGGCAGTGGGGACGTTTATGGGTTGTTAATGAAGGATACAGGCTGAGGTTTTATTCGTTTCCTTCCCGATGCGTGAGCAACTGGTCAAGAATGAGGGTAATGTTTTTGAGGTATTTAGTTTTATGTCTGTTTTTTCACTCAGCCTGTAGCTCAAACGGCTTAATGGATTTTGAAGTGCGTTTCGTCAATAGATTCGCCTTTATTTATAGCCGTATCCAGCGGGAACTCCCCCACCATCGTTTTAAACTTACTATCATTATATCAGCTCATATACGTTTCCAAAACAACAAATAGTACAAATAGTAAGAAAATAGGTAATTATATTAGTTTTGCAATTAAAATACCTGTTTAAGAGACTGGAATTTTCGTTTAATTGGGTATGTAAGGTAAATGTTTTAACAACTTTACCATCATTAGTAATTAAATTAGTCATTACACAGCAAAGAAAAGCTTAATCTGTTTAAAATTGATTTTATTGAACAAACAAACAAAACAAATTACGTAAACAAATTAGCAAAACTTGCTAAGAATAATGAATTCCTTTCTCGCTATTTCTAATATCATATATGCATCTTCATGTTAAATTAACTAAGGAAAATATCTTGAGGAAACCTGCACACGCCTGCGAAGAGACGCGTGGGTTGTGTGTGAGGTTGAACACCCCGCACTGGGCCCGCGTTCTCGACTAAGGCCCGATCGCTCTAATTCAGGGAAGGCTCGAGCCCCTCGGTGGGGACGTATATGAGCTGATATGTTGATTAAATTAATTACAAGTTTTTTTTTTAATTCAAGGTCATGCGGCCTCAACTAGTATTCCCTGTACTATGCTCACCAGAGACTGATAATACCAACATAAATCATCATCATCATCATCATCATCATCATCATATCGGCCAAAAGTCGTCCACTGCGTCCAAATAAACAGCCCGGAGTTTCGCTGCGTGATCAGAAACGAGGGGAGATCCGTAGGAGAACCAAAGTACTCAACATACCATAACGCTTTATTAACAGTTAAAATATGCCATTGTGTGGTATATCTTGAAAAAAATCTGAAAATGGTACCTGTCATACAAAAAATCAGACAAGTAAGAGGAGAGGGTTCGTTCTTTGGTGGGGTTATATCATATTTTACTTTAAATGCCATTGACTTCTTAAAGGTTTTCCTATAATCTGTAGCTAAAGAACTATTTTCTACATTTAAAAAAAAATAGACCCAGTAGTTTTGGACATGGGGAGATGGTTAATATTCTTTCTTAAATAACTTCAAAACTATTAAACATAAATTATTAAATAAATTGTAATTCTCACAACAAGCGCTTTCATTTGATAAGTTGTCATCTATATAGTTTGCAAAAATAATTGTTCAGTTTTTTCCTTTTGACTACGGTAAGGTCTACTTGTCATCATCACATCAGCTCATGTATACGTCCCCACCAAGGGGCTCAAGCCTACCATGAATTAGGGCGATCGGGCCTTAGTCGACCACGCGAGCCCAGTGCGGGTTGGTCAACTTCACACACAACCTTCGTGTTTCTTCGAAGGCGTGTTGTGGCAGGTTTCCTCACGATGTTTTCCTTCACCGTAAGAGCGTCTGATAAACGTACATATGAGATAGAAATTCGAAAACACATTGGTATGTGGCAGGATTCGAACTACAACTTCCCGGATAGGAGATAGCGGCCCTTGACGTTGTGCCACCGACGAAGCTTGTAAAAAGTCTATTTGTAAAATGATGTTAAATTTATTTTATCAAGTTTTCGCAATCGAGAACTCTCAGAGGCGTCTATACAGGGTGTAACATAAAGGTGCAGTGATACTTTAAGGTGGACTTCCGCTCGTCAAAGTGAACAACTTTCTCTAAGAAAACTATGATCAATTCGCAAAAAAAAAAAACTTCCTATATACAAAATCGTCCAATACGCTAACCGATTGGTTTGAAAAATCTTTAAATAATTTCACGACTTCAGCAAAGTTTAGAACAGAAGTTGTTCAGTTTGATGAGTACAAACTCACCTTTATGTAACACCCTGTATAAAACATGTCAGTGGTATATCTAGGAAACACTAATGAATAATGTTAGATGCTCTTGCGAGAAGGTGTTCTCCGTGAGGATTTCACTTTATTTTTACAGTACCTATATTAATAAATTGTCATCATTTGAAAAATCATAAAAATATAACAAGTGACTAAAAAAATCTATTTGTTTTTTTAAAAAAGTCTACTAAACTTACATTTTCATAAAAAAAAATAAAAAATACCTTTGAACAATAGGAATATACAGGATCAAAAAGACCCCTCCCAGAAACTAAAACAGGGATTCTTCTTATAAAACTGAACAACATTCTACTAGGAACCCATTAAAAAAAATCACTCCATACAAAGTTGACTGATCAACTCCTCGATGTTTATGAAAAGTCTAAAGTTTTTTTACGAATTTATAAAATGGATTCCATGGAAAAAATGTTTTTCGGTACGTGGTCGCCACTCGAGAACTTTACTGCCCCAACGGCCATCCGTTCTACGAGCTATGTGCATATACAAAATATGCGGTCGAAGATGTACCGGTAGAGAGTTGTTATGTTAGTTAGATGGTTTTTCTACCGCAAAAATCAACCAAACCGGAAAAAAAACCCGAGTGAGACAAAACATGAACTTTTTTCACAACTATCTTTGTTCTTTCGCTGAATTAGCTGTAACTTTGATAAATGCCGCTCTCCACTGACAGCTCGCGTCAAAGGAGCCGCCCTGAGTTCAATCGCGGCGTCGGCGACGTTATTAAAGTTCGTTCGCTGAGCTGAACCTTTGATAATAGCCGTTTTCCGCAGCCAGCTCGCGTCAAGTGGTAGCGACAAAGGAGCCGCCCTGAGTTCAATCGCGGTGTCGCCGACGTTATTAAAGTTCGTTCGCTTCTTTGATAAATGCCGCGAGCCGGCAGCGGCAACACAGTCCAACACACCGTCAAAGGGGCGGCCTTGAGTTCAATCGTGGCATCAGTGTCGGCGCGATTGAACTCAGGGTCGCCCCTTTGACGGTGTGTTTGACGCGAGCCGTCAAGGCTTCAGCTTTAATTCAGTAAACAAACTATACAACGTTATTATACGGTGCCCCTTCGTTGCTACAGTTTGTCGTGAGCCAGCAGGGGCGAGCGGCATTTATCAATAGTGCAGCTAATTCAGCGATAGAACTTTACTAGTAGACTAGTAGTAGTTTTACTAGTAGTTGACTGACTCGGTGGCTCAGTGGTTAGTGCTCTTGACTACTGATCCGAGAGTTGTGGGTTCGATCCCCACCCAGGGCAAGCATTTGTGTGATGAGCAGATTTGTTTGCTCTGTGTCTGGGTGTTAAATATCTATATATGTATGTATTTAAACTTATATAAGTATGTATATCAGTCTCTGGTTCCCATAACACAGGGAATCCTATTTTGGGGCCAGGTGACCATGTGTGATTTGTCCCAGAATATTTATTTATTTATTTATTATTAGTACAATTTAATCATCATCATATTCATATCAGCCAAATGACGTCCACTGCTGGACATAGACCTCCCCCAAGGATTTCCACGACGACCGGTACCTAATAGTTACGAGATCATTATTACGGCGCGACTCGTAAAGTCTATCACGGTGACAAAAACTACACATTTCACAAAATTAAGAAGTAGGAAACCCATTGGAAGTAGGAACCACATTTTACCCATATTTTACCCACATTTGTGTTGTTGCGAAGTAATTATCAGTAACGTACATACATTACAGAATGTAGCACGAAGGTGCAGTGATACTTTATGGTGGGCTTGTACTCATCAAACTGAACAATTTTTGTTCTCCAACTTTGCTGAAATCGCGATTTTTTTTGGATTTCTTATACAAATCGGGCCTAATTCAGGGAAGGTTGAGTGGGGACGTATATGAGCTGATATAATAATACAGATCGGTCAGCTGATTGGACGGTTTTGTATGAAATCCTCAAATTTTTTTTGCAATTTCAGCGTAAGTTGTAGAATAAATGTTGTTCAGTTTGATGTAGTTAAACCCACCTTAAAGTATCACTTCGCCTTTATGTTACACCCTGTACACACCGAAAAACATTACCTCCCTTTTTAGAAGTCAGGTAAAAACTTCCAAATGAGTCTTCAAATGCTCGGAATTTCCCGACGTGATCGAATCAAAAATTAAGAGATCCATAGGAGAACCAAAGTAACCGACATAGCTCACAGAATTAGCTCGTAGAACAGGTGGCCGTTGGGGCTATAAAGTTCTCGGGTGGCGATCGTGCACCGGAAGACGTAGCGTAGGCAGGCCTCCCACGCAGTGGACCGACGATCTGGTGAAGGTCGCGGGAAGCCGCAGGACCGGTCGTCGTGGAAATCCTTTTAACCGCCTCCGTGGCGTAATGGTTAGTCCATTCGCTTCACACCAGGAGGTAGCGTGTTCGATTCCCGGCGGGGTCTACTTTGTAAGACTCGGTTTGGTTGGTGGTAGGGCATTTTCTAAGCCCACCTGGCTAGCTACCACCATTTTATCTAAGTCATGCCACCAAAACAGTGTTAATAGCATTGATGTGTTCGGGCTTGAAGATAAGATAGCCATTGCGTTGGTGAATCTTGGTAAGTCCGCTTCCATCTTCGGCATCATCTTCACTTACCATCAGGTGAGATGATGCCAAGTGTTTATCAATTGTGCTTAGAAAAATAACGAATATCTGTATATTATTGAACAAAAAAACCGACTTCAACAGGAAACTAAGGTTCTCCTCTATTTCTCTGGGTTGCCATCATCAGATCCTGATTTCCTTATCATGGTACTACCCATGGGATATCTCCTTTCCAACAAAAAAATAATTATCAAAATCGGTTCATAAACGACGAAGTTATCCGCGAACACACATAAATTGAGAAACCTCCTCCTTTTTTGAAGTCGGTTAAAAAGGCCGTTGTCCAGCAGTGGACATCTTGCGGTCAATATGATGAGGATAAGTTTTCAAACTTTGATCAAAATATTCCCAAGAATTAAAACCACATCAGAATGTTGATTTATTTTTTCCGAATGGGATTCCTACCTACGTCATAGACTGCTGCGGTTCCACCGAATATCATGCGTAAAGAAAACAATTTAATGGCAGGTCATTATGTGGTCATTATCGATAACTACTTAGTGATTCACTACTATGTTGCGGTCGTCACTCGTCAGGGCGGAGTTCTTGCTTGGAAAACCCTGAGATTGCATTTTTGACCATATTAGAGAGAACCTAATTTTTTTCGTAGGTGTGTTGCATGTCGCGTGACGGTCGCTTTCGTCTGACGGTATAATCGTTTTGTCCTCTGTACCGTAGCGAGAGCAGCCATGATCGTTTCGTCCTCTGTAAAGTTTCACTTTTACCGTGGTTTCATAAAACCACACACTTTTTTTACTAAGAACAGGTACATATTCGTATTTTCAAATACCAAGGCCACATTCCACTTGAGACCTAAGAAAAGGATTTTTGTTGTTTACTTATTTTACTGAATCTAAAGCGCTTTTTTATAAATATCATTTATAAAAAACACTCAGGTTTAGCATGACGAAGAGCAAGCCATAAAATGTTCGCGGTTCACCGAGTGGGAAACCTGAGTACGCTACGTCTTCCGGTACGCGGTCGCCACTTGAGAACTTAACTTGGTGCACCGACCTCGTGAAATTCGCGTGAAGCCGCTGGATGCGGGCAGCGCAGGACCGGTACTTGTAGATACCCTTTGGGGGGTTTGTGCAGCTGTAATCGTCCTTGGACTAATAATAATAATGATGATATTCTAATGAACGTCTCAAGTAGAATGTGGCCTTAGTATTTGAAATTCGCTCTACCTAATTTTTTTTAGGAGAACACAAACGGTAATGTACAGTGATACTGAGATTCAATATAAATAAATAAATAAAAAAAAAAAAATGTCGGCTTTTGTGAGGACACCTGCACACATCTGCGAAGAAGCTCGAAGGTTGTGTGTGACGATGACCAACCCGCACTGGGCCCGCGTGGTCGACTAAGGCCCCATCGCCCTAATTTAGGATAGGCTCGACCCCTCGGTGGGGACGTATATATGAGCTGATGTAAGAAGGGTAAGTCTAAAATTCCAACAACGTGTTGCACAAACATTTAAATCTATTAGCCTACTTATCGGTCTACCGCTATAAACCGTCAAAAAGCTGACATATTTGATATTCATTAAAAAAAAAACAACCATCGAATTAATTAAGAAAACAACAGTAATTATAAAAATAGTAGTACTGTACTAACGTTAACAGTCCATACGGAGGGTCCCTTATACTCTTCACCAGGCTCGGTGGAAGGCGTTCGGCACCGACAGGATCAAGGAAGAGGAATTATGAAACCTAGACATCAGGGTAACGGAGTACTGTAGAAGGAGCTCAAGGTTTGGAGGGGGGGGGGGGATGCCACGGGGGTCACAGTAACCATCGTACCACCATGGGAACAGGGTGTAATGAGTCTTCTTAGAGACTTAAACACCCGCCTGTACCCCGCGCCCCGCAGGCGTCCCACCCAATAATTATAATAATAATAATCCGGACTTACTTGGGGATGGCTTACCTTCGCGTCACTGGGAAGGACATACTTATAATATTCTCTTTTTTTTGCACAGAGATGGCGTGGGGGGGGGGGGGAATACATAATTTAGTATTTAGCATATCCTGATATGGTTCCTGAGGGATCTGGGGAAAACTCGTTTTCGCGCTCGCGCACGTCAGCGTCGCAACGGAGCTACGGACTGAAGTGGTTTTTTGTATAGAATTGGTTGAGGGGGTGGGAAGTGACAAAAAAATAGCCCGCTTGCGGCTCGCGCACCACTCACCCTAAAAGACAGTCATCAAAACGATGTCCACGCGGGCAAAGCCGCTGGCAAAAGCTAGTCAGAAATAAATTATGAACTCTTGATCACTAGATTGCCCTCCTACTTAAACTTCGAAAAGCCTTACTCGTTTTGTTTTCCATCAAGTCTTCGATTTTTAATTCACCAAAATCACACAATGAGTACATAATTATATGTCGCTGCTAAACTGTAACGTCACGCCTAGATATTTCTAACATTTTTAGAACAAAATGTCGTTAAAAAAAAAGTTCAAAAAAAAGTTACTCAGATGACTAGCATTCGCCATTCCTATTATCGCTCACCTGAGTATATCGAGCTCACTAAACGTGGAACCGGAAAATGTGTTGTCATTAGGGTTTTCATTTTAGTAATCAAAAACGTTCAACAATCCATACGTCCCTTAACCACAGATTACTAAATAGTTACCTTAACCCAGTTGTTACTGAAACTATTCTTTGTCTCGTATGTGCGTAATTTTCTGATATTGTTACCATAATGCACATAGTAAACAATGAAAAATAGTAAAAAAAAAATCCGAGTGTTCTGGAAATCTCGGAAAATGCGGATCGTTATAACGATCAGTAGTAATAAGCGGGTAACCGCCCATACAAGTCCAGTTTACCGATTGTATCTTATTTAAAACTAGCTGTGCCCTGCGGTGTTACCCGTGAAAGTCGCCTGTGTGTTAATCCAGAGTGTCAGCTACCTCCATACCAAATTTTATCAAAATTGGTCCAGCCGTGAACGTGATCAAACCATAGTACATATCCCAATCTGGTCGCACCAACCCAGAACTTATATCCATCTAATTGGCTTTTCCCGTATAAATTGCTTACAGCTGTGTCCTCCGTAGTAAGGCACCATAGCCTCGTCAATACTGTAATTTTCTCATAAAGGAGCCTTTTCAGTAATATTTCGTTCAGCATTCTGAAAAGTGGTCTCAACTTTGCAAATTTCTTGCTTTCGGTAGTTATTTGAGTGTTGTCACAACAGTGGAGGTGGGTCATGCATGATAAATGTGAATCTATCCCTTGACATGGCATTATATACAAAAATACTGAAATCAGTGTCTGATGATTTCTCCCAATACATGTATTTTCGGGGAACTACAATATATCCACTGTAAAGGAGAATACCTAGAAAGCACTTCATTTCGCTTCTTGTTATTCCCACTTCGTTTTTTTGGCCCCTGGTTTTTTGATGTGGAGGGGATTGTGGCTATTTCTCCAAGCATACTTTTGATTGTTTGGTTCGTTTGGACCAACAAAGGGAACGGCTGACGGGCTGCTAATGATTGCAGCTTGATTGCAGCTGAACTTGATGTAGATGGCTCAGGTTGACGTTCCTCAGTGATGGGTTCCACAGTGGTTCGACTTCTTTTTGCCAAAGAAGACAAGGGTACGTCGTCATCGTCTCTGTCGGAGGTCATGTATTCAATCTCTGTTGAAGCTCTTAGCTGAGAACCTAGAAAAAATATAAACATAAATAGATAACAACAACTTGGCACACAAGAAAAACGTTAACAACCATATAAGATGCATATACCTAGGCTGTTTGTTAAGTACCCGTTTACTAAATATATTAATATCACTGGCCGAAAATAAGTATAATAATTCTTTTTAATGTTATACATAGATATATACGTAGGTATGCATAGACCGATAGTTGTATTCCTTCAGGTTATTCAGATGAACTGATGATGGACGATTTAACTCCTTAACTTTCATGCTGCTGAGATGACGATGGAAGCCACAGGACTCTGTATGTGATAATGAAACTCATGTATTATGATTTGATAATTCCTATTGGTGAGTATAGGTGATTGGATTTAACGTTGCTAGATAGATAGCATTACCACTAAAAATAAAGAAAATAAAAAAAAGTTTAAAAAAACTTAAAACACTTCAAAATGAAATTTATTCAAAAGTATGAAATAATATTATTATACTTAAATACACAACATTAACCAACAATAACGTAATCAAAGGCGTGTACGAATTAAATTAGGTGCTTAAAATTTTTTTGAGGTCGGTACCAGCACACAGTTACTAACGTATTAAATGGTTTAGATTCGATGGTTTGCTGACACCGAACTCAAAAAAAATTTTAAGCCTTTAATTTAATTCGTACCCACCTTTGATTTCGTTATTGTTGGTTAATGTTGTGTATTTAAGTATAATAATATTATTTCATACTTTTGAGTGAATTTCATTTTGAAGTCGGTTTTAAGTTTTTTAAACTTTTATTTTTTTGAAGAAGTACATACATGAGAAATACACAAAACATAAATGTTTTTATTTGATTTCAAAACGAACGTGAATCACGTTATTACGTAACGCGACCAAAAAAGTATGACATGGTGATTGAGGCGTTCTCTTACAACGACATTTTTTTGGTAGCATTATATTTAAAAGCAAAACATGGTTTTGTTTAACGTGATGTCTTGTTGGTGGACTATGACAAGCTTAATCACTGATCACATCAGATGGGTGACCATTTATTGTAGCACTTAGCACCACCACTAGCATTTCCCATACCTACGTCATTTTTAGGGTTCCGTACAGGAAAAAAAGGTGACCAACGGGACCCTAAACCTTCGTTGTCCGTCGTCTGTCTATCAGCGCTTTGTATTTCATGAAAAGCAATAGACTTTTTTTTTTCACGGAGTGTGTACTTGTCGCTATAACAACAAATAACAAAAATAAAAAATTAAGGGACCCATACAAAAAACGTGTTTTTTAAACTTGAAGAAACTAGCGATATCCTTAGGTACATAAATTAAAAACGTGAAAGTTTGTTGTATTTTTTTTTATTACTCTTTTACGCCACAACAGATAAACCGGTGTGGATGAAATTTGGTAGGTAGACAGATTAGGACCTAGATTAACAATACTTTTTCCACGCTCGCGCACTGTGCATCCTCGTAGAGAGCCATAGAAACTATGTTCACGCGAGAGAAGCCGCTGGCAAAAGTTAGTCTAATATAATAGTATCTAGTAGTATATTCTATATAGTCGATTTATGATAATGTTTTGGTACGGAACCTTAGTGCGCGAGTCAAACTTGCACTTGACTGGTTTTTTAATAAAATTTGTCCATAAAAACGCCACGGTATAACGATCGCCACCAGTTTATATGACTTTTTGTCTTAATTTTTCTTAACATACTTAGTTCTTTTGACATGTTTTATAATTTATACAATAAAAAGAAGATGACATTGAATAGCTTTAGCGGTAGACACGGCTAGATTAGGGCTGCCATACGTCCCGGTACACCGGGACAGTCCCGGTGTACCGGTCAGCAAGCCATTTGTTCCGGCTTGCACACAATTCGCAAGCTACTCCTGTGTGGGTAAGTGACGCGTCTGCGATCGGCGAATGATCCAAGTGGAGCGGAGGCAAAGAAACTCATCACCACTCATCCTCAAGGACAGGCATTAGCCAAAGAAACCGCGGGTAAAAGCAAGTGATAAATAATTTAAATATTATGATTACCTGGCACAAAAGTTTGTCCGAAGTATCATCATCATATTATCAGCTCATATACGTTCCCACCGAGGGGTTCGAGCCTACCCCGCATTAGGGCGACCGGTCCTTAGTCGACAACGCGGGCCCAGTGCGGGTTGGTCGACTATACTCACAACTCACAACCTTCGTGTTTCTTCGCAGGCGTGTGCAAGTTTCCTAACAAAGTTTATACCTTCACTGTAAGGGCGTCGGATAAACGTACATATGAAATCTAAATTCGATAAGTGGCAGGATTCGAACCACGAACTCCCGGACAGGAGGCGGCGGCCCTAGCCGTTACGCCACCGACTTCCACAGAATGTTTGAGCGGAAAATCTAGTTTGCGCTTCCACCTTGAAGTGAGTTGTCAACAGTTGCTGGCAAAAATTAAAAGGCCCTAAACAGGGTGTTAGCTGAAATTGAACATATTTTCAAACGATTTCCAAAAAGGAGGAGGTTCTCAATTCGAATGTATGTTGTTTTGAGCGTTCCGTACCTCAAAAGGTAAAAACGGAATCATTATAGGATTACTCGTGAGTCTGTCCGTCCGTCTGTCACAGCCAATTTTCTCGGAAACTATTGAATTGATTGAGATTAAATTCGGTGCGCATTCTCGTATCAGTCAGTGACCCAAAGACGGACTTGAAACGTAAATAAACTTTTGGGTGAAAATTAGAAAATTAAAAAAAAAATAATAATTTATTGTGCGATCAAACAAATGAGAGGGCTTGTGGAAATCACAAATATTTTTTTTAATTATTTTATAATAAATAGTTTTGAAGTTATTTATGAAAATAGGCAAAAAAATACCATGCCCCCCCTCATCTCCGAAACTACTGGGCCTAAAATCTTGAAAGAATCACAGTATTTGAGGTAGAATGCATATATTACAGGAAACACTATTAAAAAAAAAGTTTGTGTGTCAGCTCCGACGCACGACTGGAGTTAACTCCTTGCTAACGATTATAAATGTGCTGGGGGATGGCGGCTAATCTTTTCAATTATGAAAACGGATTCGTGATTAGGGACCTCAGGGACCCTCAGATATCGATTTTGGAAGCAATCGGTCCAGTAAGTAAAAAAAGCAAAATGGCGGCCACTTTCGTCAATCCTGACAACGGATTCGTTATAAGGGACTTCAGGGACTCCCAGATATCGATTTTGGAAGCATTCCATCCAGTAACTAAAAAGTTCAAAATGGCGGCCACTTTTCTTTAATTCTGACAACGGGTTCGTGAAAAAGGACCTCTGGGACCCTCAAATTTTGGAAGCAAGCGGTCCAGTAACTAAAAAGTTCAAAATTGCGACCACTTTTTTCAATTCTGACAAGACAAATCTAACGACACATCACACTCCTAAATCCATCTAGCCGTTTAGGCTACAGGACGAATCAAGAAATAAATATACATACATACACACATACCTACGTACGTACACACACACACACACATATTTCACACATTACACAAACATTTCACACATTATACACATATGACATACATATGACACACATTAAACCAACATTACACACATTACACACACATAACATACACATTATACACACACATTACACAAATTTCAGACAAATTACACACCAATACACACACATTTCACAAACATTACACACATACTACACCCATTACACATACATTACACACACATCCCAAAAACTTCAAATTCGGAAACAATAACTTTGATGATGGTCAAGGCATTTGTAAGGCTTTCAGTGAATTTTTTGATAGTGTGTTCGTAAGATCCTCCCATATTTCTCATCCCTCTAATAGTAACGTTAACCAGGACTTCAATCACCACGGCAATGACTCCTTGTCCCTTATTGACGTTTCCGAAGACGTCGTGGTAAAATTTTTAAAATCTCTAGACATCTCGAAAGGAGCGGGCTGTGACGGTATTCCACCGATTTTTCTTTCATCTTGCGCCGAGAGCTTAGCATTGCCAATTACGATTTTATTTCGTCACTCATTAAAAGAATGTGTTTTTCCTGACTTGTGGAAGAAAGCTAATATTATCCCAGTCCATAAAAAAGGGTCCAGATCTAATATAGAAAACTACCGTCCCATCTCAATTCTGAATACCATAAGCAAGGTTTTTGAAAAAATTGTATATGATGTTATATATCCTGTCATTGTTAATGGTATACCAGGTACTCAGCATGGGTTTTTGCGGGGCCGCTCCACCGTATCTAACCTGTCATTATTTTCGGACTTTGTACTTCGTAATATGGAAAATGGAGGACAGGTGGATGTCATTTACACAGACTTTGAAAAAGCATTTGACCGTGTGGATCATGACCTCCTACTGCGGAAGCTATGTAGCCTTGGGATTCACGGGGATCTACTGCGTTGGGTTCGTTCGTATTTATATAATCGTTGTCAGGCGGTGGTACTGGGAGGATATAGATCTGATTATATAACTATACCTTCAGGCGTTCCACAGGGTTCACACCTTGGTCCTCTCTTCTACAATGCTTACATCTACGACATTTACAAAGTTTTTTCATATGCATCTCACCTGTTATATGCCGATGACAAAAAAGTTTTCTTAAAAGTGCGTTTTGATGCTGACTGTGAGCTCTTACAATGTGATCTAAACAGTCTTTTTGATTATTATGTTCACAACAATATCACTGTCAGTATAAGCAAATGTCAATGTATAAGCTTCACTCGTAAAAAGAAACCGATTATATATCCCTATCACTTTAATAATGTCGAGATTGAGAGAGTTGATAAAGTACGTGACCTTGGTGTTCACTTTGACTCAAAAATGCTTCTCACAACTCATTACAATAAGATAGTTGATCGCTCTTTCCGTAACCTTGGATTCGTTCTTCGCACCTGCCAACCTTTCACGTCTCCTCTGAGTTTAAAAATCGTATACTATGCATACGTGCGTAGTATTTTAGAGTATGCGAGTCCAGTATGGTCTCCCTCGTACGCTATTCACAAAAGTCGTATCGAACGTATCCAAAAAAAGTTTCTGAAGCACCTCAATTTCAGATGTTTTAAATTTGCCGACAACTACATCGAAAACTGTCATTTACACAATTTACTCACACTCGATGAACGTCGCACCATGTTGGACATGGGTTTGTTGTACGATATATTGAGTGGACGTCTGGATTGCCCCGATGTTCTCTCTCGCATCTCTTTTAATGTTCCCACCCGTCGCACAAGACAGACCTCGCTATTTCACGTTCCCTTCTGCTCGACCAATTACGGCAAAAATGCTGTCCTCACTAGAATACTGCGCACATATAATATCATATTCTCTAATATTGACCCATTCATAACTACCTCTAAACAATCATTTAAATCAAAAACCAAAAATGTTTTGCTGGAATTAAGTATCTAGTGCTCCGATCATAAGTCCTCAACTATTGTACTTATTTTATTTTTAAGCTTATCGACCAACAAATATTATATTCCTACGTTATAATATACAAATGCATCTTTAGTATGAAGGTTTTTAATTATAGTATTTATATATTATTATTATATATTATTTTTATATGTACATATTATATTTATGTATTTATTTTATTTGGTATTTTTCGCTTATCTATTAGTTTTATTTAATCATATTTTTAATTATTTACTAATTTGAGCTTCGACACCTCACGTCTGCACGTTTATGTAATACAGTGGATGACTTTTATTAGCCCAATAAGAAATTGTTATGTACCTAAACATGTTTAATGTACAGTGTTGGCTGTTGTTATCCCTAATAAATAAAAATAAAAATAAAATAAAAAACACATTACATACACATTACAACCAAACTACACACATTACATGACTTAAGTGGTCTAGTGATTGCAATAAATACTGTGCAAGAGCATCTAAGTATGGTTTGATGATTCCCAGGCACAAGACGACTGCTTTTAGCTTTAAGTACGCAGCAAGCAAGATATGGAACAACCTTCCGCCACCGATCCGAGAAAGTGAAACTGTGCTTGGTTTCAAGAGGAAACTAACATTGTTCTGTCTAGAAGAGCAGAAAGAAAATCGTACTGCTCACTTATCTATGACCGGCGTACTTTAGGCTACACCCCCGCTGTGCACTAACAACTACCATAGAATATAAATATAAGCATATTATTTTTTGGCTATGTATGGAAGGCAAACAATAAATAAAAGCATAAATGAGGTAAATCTAAGCTAGAAGATCAAACTTATACAAAATAGCATTAAAAAGCAAAATATTATTAAACATGTTTTTTTTTTCTTTTTTTTATAATTTATAAGTAAACTAATATTCATTATGCATCATTGTACACGTATAATTATATTTAGGAACATATTTGATTCGGTACAATATAAAATGTACTGTTTCGTCCGTGGGTCTGCCCACGTAGTTCCGGTGCCGGCTGAAAATCAGCGACAAAGCCAAAGTATTATGCTGAGACGGTGCCCTTTTTGGCAGAGTATTTAAATCTATAATATAAGTATATATAAGAATAATAATTGTACATCCTTACTTGCCTGTCAAAATAAATTCATTTTCTTTCTTCTTTCTTTCTTTACAGACAAATTACACACATTATACACATTACGCACATAACACACCTCACACACCACACACACACACACACACACACACACACACACACACACACATTACACACATATCACACAATACAGACAAATTACACACATTACACACCTTATATGTTATGAAAATCAATTCTTAAGGAGTAAACTCCAAAAATACTTTAAAAACATAGGTATTTCAAAAACCGTGACACAGTCATTCGATCACTAGATTTTACTCCTCATATTTTTTTCATACCTAAGTATATGAAAATCGATTCTTAAGGAGTAAACTCCAAAAATCTAAAGTCCTTCCGTTCTCACGGGAAAAATGAAATTTTTAAAGTCCAGAATAAGTAGACCCCTATTTACCTAGAGAAAAGTAATATACTAAGAGGTCTTGTTCTTCTGGCACCTAAAGTTTTGGTGCGCTGGTGAACTGTGTGACCCCGAGTTGCAATTGGCCGGTTTTTTTTGTATGTTACGCGATATCTTCGCATTTTGTGTACCGATTTTCGTGATTCCTTTTTCAGGTTTCCGTAGTCAACAAAGAACCCTTATAGTTTCGCCATGTCTAGACTATTAGTACTAGAAAGCTGTAATTTGGCATGAGTATACATAATAATCACGCCTACAAAGTGGAGCAATAATTTTTTTTGGGGTATACCTCCCCTAAATGTAAAGAGGGGGTTATTTTTTGACGTGATAACGTCTAATATATTCACGGAAAAGTGTCACGTTCCGTGTCACGTTCTGCGTGCAAGCGAGATCGCGGAACAAGCGATAGAGAGGCACGATCGGCCTAAGCGTTCGGCTTGTGATCAATGTTTTCTTATGACGTTATCACGTAAAACTATCGTCCGTAAACACCAACAACAGACAACCAGTTTTTTTTTCAGTGACGGTCCTTCCAAGTAGCACAAACGCTGTGTATGATTTAACTTATATAGCATAGAGTCATTTAAAGGTTGTGTAGCCGCAATTTATAAAATACGCAGTCAGATATAATAATCTCCATATAAGATTAATTATCTTTTTTCATCATAAGCTTCATTAAATTGCTGCGTATACGTTTAAACAGCGTTTTTAAATTGCTAATTAAACAGAGATTGAAACAAGCAATGTAAACGTTCCTATGTCAATGTTAAAAAGCAATCGTAAAAAAGCTTCTTACGCAGGCATTAAATTATTATTTGCAGTATAAATAACGAGCAGTTTACTTTTATAGTGCTTTAATTACATACAACAGTGATAATAGTTACGGATACTCAGCTTCATACAATTACCATAAAAAAGCACTGTCAGTGTTAAATTAATGTTGTTACTATTGCTACTTAATTGCCGGCCGCTATTTAAGTGACTAACTTGTTACTTCTAGAGCAATAAACCTCTTTTAATATGGTTTACTTAGTTAGATAATTTCAATGTTGTCAAGGGTTTACCAATTGAGAAAAAAAAAAACAGTTATATAAGTCGCGTGAGCTGTGCATGTGCGTATTGTTATCAAAAATCTTTTTAAAGTGGATACAGTGGAAATTCATTTTACTTTCTGTTAACTTATGTTACTGCTAATATCAATTGAGTGGCTTTTTTTCTTGCTATCGTAGCTAAGAGCAATATTAAGTACTAAAAATTAGCATCCTTCATTGCAATAAACAGTTTAAAATAGGTACATTTTTGTAATGTAAACAGTAACTCCATGATTTTCCGTCATTTCTATTGCAGAATAAACAAGGAATAATATTAAAATGTATTTTCTGTGGTAATTAATACTTAAAAAGTAGTGTTATGCTAACCCAATAGCTTTGTTTAGCTGTTACCAAACGTTTGTGTACGTTTTCACATTTTGCAGTGTATTTTAATATATTATGACTTTTTTAGAATTCTTATTTTATTTTATAAAATAGCCGAATAACAAAGCAATAAAAAAATGCATAAAATATGAGTATACATTAACAGTAAAATTTTATTTGCATGTGAAATTACGCTTGTGATTCGTGTAATCACCTTCAAAAATATCAATATTTTAATAATTATTAATAGTGTGTTGAAGTAGTGCAGTGTAGTGTAGTGCAGTGCAGTGTAGTTTAGTGTAGTGCAGTGCAGTGTAGTGTAGTGTAGTGCATTGTATTTTAGTGTAGTGCTGTGCAGTGTAGTGTATTGCAGTGTAGTAAAAAAAAAAAAACTGTTTATTTCAATAAAAAAGGAAACATGATGCCACACAAAAAACGCAAATCTTGATAAAAAGATTATGTGCGTTTATTGTTAGTTGCACAGCTCGCAACTTGAGCGTCTGAATGTCCACCAGCCTCGTCAGTTAGGTAGTTAGTTGCACAGCTCGCAACTTGAGCGTCTGGATGTCCACCAGCCTCGTCAGTTAGGTAGTTAGTTGCACAGCTCGCAACTTGAGCGTCTGGATGTCCACCAGCCTCGTCAGTTAGGTAGTTAGTTGCACAGCTCGCAACTTGAGCGTCTGGATGTCCACCAGCCTCGTCAGTTAGGTAGTTAGTTGCACAGCTCGCAACTTGAGCGTCTGGATGTCCACCAGCCTCGTCAGTTAGGTAGTTAGTTGCACAGCTCGCAACTGGAGCGTCTGGATGTCCACCAGCCTCGTCAGTTAGGTAGTTAGTTGCACAGCTCGCAACTTGAGCGTCTGGATGTCCACCAGCCTCGTCAGTTAGGTAGTTAGTTGCACAGCTCGCAACTTGAGCGTCTGGATGTCCACCAGCCTCGTCAGTTAGGTAGTTAGTTGCACAGCTCGCAACTTGAGCGTCTGGATGTCCACCAGCCTCGTCAGTTAGGTAGTTAGTTGCACAGCTCGCAACTTGAGCGTCTGGATGTCCACCAGCCTCGTCAGTTAGGTAGTTAGTTGCACAGCTCGCGACTTGAGCGTCTGGATGTCCACCAGCCTCGTCAGTTAGGTAGTTAGTTGCACAGCTCGCAACTTGAGCGTCTGGATGTCCACCAGCCTCGTCAGTTAGGTACTTTTTCTGAGCAAGGAAACTTTTAAGGATCTTTTTTGTTTGGTTGTTGTTACTATTTTCTATTTTTTCTACTGTCTTTAGGTAGATTGTTTAGGACACAAGGTAGTATGCACCTACAGACTCTCTTACCATATACATTATTAGATTTAGGTATACAAAATAAAGGAAGATATGACAAATTGCGCATATTACCAGTATGAGTGTAGTGTAGTTTAGTGTAGTGCAGTGTAGTGTAGTGTATTTCAGTGTAGTGTAGTGTAGGTTAGTATAAGGCGGTACGAAAGTTTGCCGGGACAGCTAGTTAAGTACTTATATTTATAACTCTTTTTGGAAAAAAATAGATATACTAAAAAAATATTTTATTTTATTTTATTTTGTTTCGTTCCATTTCATTTTATTTAATTCGGAAAACAAACAGTTGATACAATTAAATAGCAACTAAATACCATTTAAATGTTTTCACATAATTTATAATTTTTCTACACGCTAGTTTAGTTATTTTTTATTTGAATGAAAGTATGTAAGTTACAGTAAGGGAACCATGTCGAACCAATGTTTAGATAGGATATCTTTGGTAGTTGAAACTTTATTTGAGGAAAATCAGTAAGTTTATTAAATTCCTTAGCAGCACGTGTGAAGAACGAGTTCCGTCTGTAGTTTGTTAAAGTTATAGGTATGTCCAAATATACAAATAAATAGATAGGTTAGTAATAATAAACGATGATATGGCGGATTATTTCTTACCTACGTCACTACGAAACCCGCGTACATACACTTAATGTTGTTGACGTCATAATATTATAATTAACTTCTCTAACTTATTTGTCAACTGCCTTATTTTGGACCATAGTAGAAGTAAACAGATCATTTAAAAAAACCGGCCAAGTGCGAGTCGGACTCGCGCAAAGTAGAATTCCGTAGTATTTTCAAAAAATAAATGTTTATTTTAAAAAAAACAAAATTATATTTTCAGTTGGTAATAGAACATATTGTATGAAAAATCGATGAAATTTTTACAAATCGAACTGCACATCTTAAGTTGATCAACTATTTCTCTTAAACTAAAAAAAACCTACTTAACCGTGATAGTTTCTTCTTTTAAATTCATTATATAGACTACTTTAATGAATTTTTCAAATTTCCAAATACAGCGGTTTAGTTGTTAGGGGGTCGGGACACTCGACTCCAACAAAATTTAGCACTTTCAAGCTTATTTTTTTTTTTTTTTTTTTTTTTTTTTTATTAAAAATTTGAGTACGTTTGGCTGCACCTCACCTGATGGTAAGTGCCGATGCAGCCGAGGATGTAACACGCAAGCTCAAATAGTGCCTATTCACTCTCGACTTGAAGATTCCTAAATTGTACGAATCGGGGAATACAGACGCCGGAAGGGAATTCCACTCCTTGGCCGTTCGCATGATGAACGAAGACGCAAAACGCTTCGTGCGTAAAGGTGGAACATTGACGACAAAGGGATGGAACCGCCCTCCGCGCCTGGTCGTCCGATGATGAAATGGAGAGGGGGGAATGAGGTTGTGAAGCTCCAGGGCACACTCCCCGAAATGAATCCTGTAGAACACCGATAAACAGGCGACTTTGCGGCGATGCTCGAGGCTTTGGAGCGTGTTTGATACAAGTTCCTCGTCGCCAATGAGTCTCCTAGCGCGTCGGTCGATAGAATCCAAGGCATCTAGTTGGTAACGAGCCGATCCGTCCCATAAGTGAGACAAACAGAACCCTAAATTATAAAATGGTCTTAGAAGACCCTCAACTATTTTTTAAGTTCTAACTAACAATACCCCACACGACTGGGTTTGACGAGAAAAAAAACATCCCCACTTTACTTTAAATAAAAATTTTTTTATTTCCAAATTTTTTTTTATAGTTCTCTCCGCGTTATTATGTATTATTATGTATATCTTTGCCAAATTTCAGCTCTTAACTACTAATAGTCTAGGAACTAGGCCGCGGTCAGACAGACGGACAGACAGATATGACGAAACTGTAAGGGTTCCTTGTTGTACTACGGAACCCTAAAAAGTACGAGTGAGATTTTAAGGAGTCATTCAGTATCAAGTACATTGTTTACACGAATTAAAAAACCGGCCAAGTGCGAGTTGGACTCGCACACCGAGTTCCGTACCACAAGACACTTTGTCCCCGACCTAATCTATCTATCTATCTATCTATCTATCTATCTATCTATCTATATCTATATATCTATATAATATAATAAAACTGTAACGGGGCCGTGTCTGTACATGAAATATTTTTGGAAAATAATAACTGTGGTGGATATTACTAACGATACAGAGGCCAAAACAACAACTTTTGGAATTTTTGTCTGTCTGTCTGTCTGTCTGTCTGTATGTTCGCGCATCACGCAAAAACTACCAGGCCGATTTTGATGTAATTTTGTATGGTGGTTCCATAAAGCCCGGGTTAACATATAGGATACTTTTTATCCCAGAAAATTCAAGAGTTCCCGTGGGAAAATCAAAAGTATTCATTTATAGAATGGCTCACCACGCAAATGTGGCTTGACCTATTACAATCAAATTTTACACGTTGATACCCTTATCGCGAACTAAAACTGGGACATTGTGAATCCCAAAAAACTGAGGGTTCCTACAGGAATGCAAAAAATTGTATCTTTAGAATGACTCAACGTAACAATATGAAACCTTTACATAGGGATGGGGTGTTTTGACCATCATTGTATAGTCGGGTATTCTTTATCCCGGAAAACTAAAGAGGTCCCGTGGGAAATTATCTATCGATACTTACAATAATAACAATAGAGTACTTTTCCCCATATTGGCTACACATACCACACATTATAATCATAGCAGCAGAATGTCAATAGATGGCACTGCAGGGATAATAAAACGCGCTTAAGTTGTATTAAAACATTAAAATATTATTTCATACTTTTGAGTGGATTTCTTTTATGTATTTTTCAGCATACGCTACTTTAAACTCTGGAACTATGGTACGTAGCGATGTGTTTCATAGACGAACAGAGAGGTATTTTTTTACAGATTCCAATCGTGTAAAAAAATAAAAACACATAAATCGAGTTTAACATCTTTTAACAGGAGGCACAGATATGGGAACTCTTCTGATGGCGACTATTTGCGTGTGGCAGTTGCTCTCCGCCTGCAATATCAATATCTGTGAACCTCATCAATGTATTTGCGGGTCCTCGGTGGAGGCAATTGGCCATCACTCACTGAGTTGCAGTCGTGTTTGTGAAGATTATCACGTCACCAATTCCTTAATAACCTCACTTGGAGGGTACTGGTCTCGGCCAGATAGAATATTCCATCTTTGATGCAGCCGCCGACCGGGCTTTAGGCGATCTGATGGCAAAAGGCCGGAGGGTTTAAACAGGTGCTATGGCAGAAAGGAACGTGTCTGCTTTGGGAAGCCACTTTTTCTGCCTCACTCCTCACCCGTACAGTACTGCTGCTCAATTTGCGGTGAGAAAGAAGCATAATAAGTACTCGGTCTTGGACGCAAATTACTGCTTTGTGCCGCTGGTCTGTGAGACAACCGGCTGTTGAACCTTCAGAGGCCTTTGCCTTCACAAAGAAGATTGGCCTTCGCCTTCGAGAGAGGAGATGTGACGTGAGGTCCTACCTGCTGCTAAGGTTGTCTATTGCCATCCAGCGCGGCAACGAGAAGTGCGTCTTGGGCTCCTTTGGAGCTGATACGACTCGAGGATTTGACCCATATTAATATTGTTAGGAAATTTTATTACTACATTGATACCTTTAATGATTTGAATTAGTTTTTTGATAATAATTCATCATATCAGTTTATATACGTCCCCACCAAGGGGCTCGACCTGCCCTGAGTTAGGGTGATCTGGCCTTAGACGATCACGCGGGCCCATTGCGGGTTGATTGACTTCACACATAAGCTACGTGAGGAAACCTGCACACGCCTGCGAAGAAATTCGAAGCTTATGTGTGAGCTTCGAATTTCTTCGCAGGCGTGTGCAGGTTTCCTCACGTAAGGAGGTAAGAGCGTCGGATAAACGTACATACCAGTATGAAATCAATATTCGTATAGATATTGGTAAGTTGCAGGATTCGAACCACGGCCTTCCGGACAGGAGGTAGTGGCCCTAACCGTTTTGCCACCGACGCTCTATATTTTATTTAAGACTAGCTGTTTCCCGCGGTTTCACCCGCGTGGACAACTTTTCTATGACTTTTCGAGGGTGCGCAGTGCGCGAGCCGCAAGCGGCTCGCGAGCGTGGTAAAAAGTAGCCTATGTTTGAATCCAGGTCCTAATCTGTCTACCTACCAAATTTCAGCCAAATCCGTTCAGTAGTTTTTGCGGGAAAGCGTAACAGACAGACAGAGTTACTTTCACATTTATAATATTAGTAGGGATTTAGAAATCCTTACTTTATATTAAAAATGTAAAAATGTGTTTGTTTGTTTGTTACCTATTCACACTTCAACACCTCTACCAATCTTGATGAAATTTGGCATGCAGGTAGCCTGTATCACTGGGAATGAAATAGTCAACCTTTTATCTGTGGAAATTATCATAGCCCGATGCAGTTCCTGAGGAAACTAAAACAATACTCTTTGTTCGTTTTATTTAAAATCGTAACGAAAAAATGGATTGGTATGATTTTTAGCACAGAGATGAGGTGGAAAATGATATAATTTACTAATAAGTATATCCTGACATAGTTCCCAAGGGATCTGGGGACAACTGTTTTCTACGCTGGCGCACGTCGGTGGCGTCGCAACGGAGCAACGGATTAAAGTGATTTTTTGTATAGAATTTGTTGAGGGGGTGGGAAGTGACAAAGACTGCTAATCCGAATAGCCCGATACAGTTCCTGAGGTATCTGGAGAAAACTCATGTCCACGCTTGCGAGCTGATTGCGACTCGCGCACCACTCACCCTCAAAAAGAGTCATAAAAGCTATGTCCACGTGGGCGAAGCCGCGGGCAAAAGCTAGTATCTTAATATACAGGGTGTAACATAAAGGTGTGGTGATACTTTAAGATGGGCTTGTACCCATCAAACTGAACAACTTTCTCCATGGAACCCATAGTCAAATCGCAAAAAAAAAATTGGCTCTCCCATACTAACTCGATCAGCTGATCAACCAACTTAGTATGGGAGAGCCAAATTTTTTTTTGCGATTTGACTATGGGTTCCATGGAGAAAGTTGTTCAGTTTGATGGGTACAAGCCCATCTTAAAGTATCACCACACCTTTATGTTACACCCTGTATATAAATCTCGTGTCACAATGTTTGTCCTCAATGGACTCCTAAACCACTTAACCGATTATAATAAAATTCGCACACCATGTGCAGTTCGATCCAACTTGAGAGATAGGATAGGGTAGGGTAGGGTAGTGAAGGGTAGGGTAGTGTAGGGTAGGGTAGGGTAGTGTAGTGTAGGGTAGTGTAGAGTAGTGTAGGGTAGGGTAGTGTAGTGTAGTGTATGTAGGGTAGGGTAGGGTAGTGTAGTGTAGTGTAGTGTAGTGTAGTGTAGTGTAGGGTAGGGTAGTGTAGTGTAGTGTAGTGTATGTAGGGTAGTGTAGTGTAGTGTAGGGTAGTGTAGGGTAGGGCAGGGCAGTGTAATGTAATGTAAGGCGGTACGAAGTTCGCCGGGACAGCTAGTTAAGTATAAAAAGTTATGAAAAAACTGTTAATTTCAAAATATATGTCAATCGGACCATTGTTTTAGCCGCCAGTGAAAGTGTGACGCACGGATGGACGCGGAGGGCCCGACAGACGTTTATGGCAAACATGTTTTGTACCTTCGAGCGACGAAAGAGCAAAGGTTATATGATCGTCTGAAAAACATTAAGTATGACATTTTGATAAAAAATCTCAGTGTTCAAGAAAAAATGTGTGTGTGGGTGTATATATGTCTGTATCCTCGATTTGTAAAGAAACTGTTAGACCGATTTTGATAAAATTTTGCATTTTTATTTTTAAAATGTTAATGGTATATGGGAGGTAGCACGGATCAGATAAATAAGGTGGAGGTAGCATCATCATCATCAAATCAGCCGACGGACGTCCACTGCTGGACATAGGCCTCCCCCAAGGATTTCCATGACGACCGGTTCTGCGCTGCTCGCATTCAACGGCTTCCCGCGACCTTCACCAGGTCAGCGGTTCACCGAGTGGGAGGCCTACCCACGCCACGCCCTCCGGTGCGCGGCCGCCACTCGAGAACTTTACTGAACCAACGGCCATCTGTTCTACGAGCTATGTGCCCCGCCCTCTGCCACTTAAGTTTAGCAATTCTGAGAGCTATGTCGGTTACTTAGGTTCTCCTACGGATCTCCCGTTTCTGATTCGATCACGCAGAGAAACTCCGAGCACAGCACGATCCATTGCCCTTTGGGTGACCTTGAGCCTTCTTATGAGGCCCATAGTAAGCAATCATGTCTCAGTTCCGTATGTCATCACTGGCAACACACACTGGTCGAAGATGATAATGGGAGGTATAAAAAAAAAGATGCTAAGGATGTTTCAAAATCTTACAAGATAATTTATTATAGCGAAGGTATTGGACGATTTGCTTGATAAGCACATGGCTAGTCACATTGATTTGAATGATGCACAGTTTGGGTTTCGGCCTAACCTACTCGTATCCACTGAAAGTGCCATCCTGTGCTTCAAGCACACTGTCCAGTACTATATAAACAGAGGTACCCCTGTTAATGCTTGTTTCTTGGATCTCACGAAGGCATTTGATTTAGTAGCTTATGATGTGTTGTGGCAAAAGGTAAAAACTGAAACAAGTGTACACGAGGCAATGACTTCTATATTACTGGACACGAGGAGGTTATATCAGTACTTAAATATTGGTGTAACAACCAGACTAACTATGTACCCTGGGCGGGCTCTCTCTCAGATGAGTACAGGGTGGAGTGTGGGGTGAGGCAAGGTGGCCTTAGTTCCCCCGGACTCTTCAGCTTGTATACAAACGGGCTGATTGTTCAGCTCGGTAAGACCAATATCGGTTGTCATATTGACGGTACTTGTGTTAATAATCTTAGTTACGAAGACGATATGGTCTTGCTGAGCCCGACAATCAGTGCCATGAGGAGGCTGCTTCATATGTGTGAGACATACGCTAAGTCCAATGGGCTCAGATACAATGCCAAAAAAAGTTAATTGCTTGTATTCAAAGCAGGCACCAAATTCTACTATATTGTTCTTCAAGCAACACTTTCGGGCGTTCCTCTTAAGAGAGTAGAGCAATTTAAGTATCTGGGTCACTGGGTCGATGCTAACCTAAGTGATAACTTGGATTTGGAACGGGAGCGCCGAGCTTTGCATGCTGTACTAATGAGGTTAAAAAGACTCTCTTTCGAGTATACTGTCAGTCTTTCTACACGTGCAGCCTATGGGGTCAAGTATACGTAGAGTGCAAACAAGGCTCTGCGTATCCAGTATAACATGGCACTCAGGATGCTGTTGGGCCTGCCGCGCTCCTGCAGCGCCTCCGGTATGTTTGCGGCAGCACAAATTGATGGTTTCTACGCCATTATTAGGAAACACTGTGCCTCCATGCTGAGGCGTGTGCGTGACAGTACCAACAGTATCCTGGGCTAAGTCGCTGACAGGTGGGACAGTCCGATGCTGGAGCGATGGAGCTTACCGCTTCCCATCGTAAGACTGACACTTTATTTAATTACTTAATAACACATTTATGGGTCAATGAAGCCTGAAAATAAAAATAAAAAAAAACCCTAAAAAATGTACTTGCGTCCCATACAAATCGAATTATGTTAGAAGCTCCTGCGAGAAGGTAAGTATGTTCTCCCTAGGGAGAACAGTTTATTGCTCAATATGTTTTTATTCTCGGTCATCGTCATCATATTAGCTCATATACGTCCCCACCGAGGGACTCGAGCCTGAATTAAGGCGATTTCGGTCACTTGAAAGTAAAAACAGTGTTCATATTAGCTCATATACCGTCCCCACAAAGGGGCTCGAGCCTACCCTGAATTAGGACGATTGGGCCTTAGTCAACCACGCGGGCCCAGTGCGGGTTGGTTGGTGCAGGGTTCCTGACCAAAGATAATTATAGTTCCTTCTGTTCCTGACGATGTTTTGCTTCACCGTAAGAGCGTCGGATAAACATGTATATAAAACCGAAATTTGTAAACATATTCAAACCACTACCTCCACGACAGGAGGTAGCAGCCCTAGCCGTTACGGAATCTACTCGTAGTCCAGTAGAACGCCGATTATTCGAATTAATTGGGACCGGGCTCGATTAGGATAATCTAAAATTCGGATAATCGGACATAGACTAGTAATAAAGAAAAACGAACTGTCACACATATAATAAACTTTATTAAGTTTAACAAACACAGTTCTACAATAACGCTCACCTGAACATCTTGATCAGAGTAAGTTGCAACCCCATCAGGTCTTAACAAAAATACAAAGTACATATAAAAAAAATATATTACGCTTAGCACCAATTCGGATAATTGGCGATTCGGTTAAACGGCGTTCGGATAATCGGCGTTCTACTGTATAATAATATCTATCTACCTATACTAAATCTTCTTATTTTATAAAATACTTGTATGCGTAACATTGTTAACTACAATAAACCAGTTCCGGATAGTAAACATAAAATTAAACAGTATGCTTTTATTAATAAATACATAATCAGTACCAGTACCTCCTTGTCACCTGATGATATGTTTCTCGCGCTCAAGGACCAATGTAAAGGCGACGACACACGTGCAAAGATATTGTAAGTCCAATAAGCACGTTGTAGTTTACCTTATCGTCATCATCATCACATCAGCTCATCACGTCCCCACCGAGAGGCTCGAGCCTACCCTGGATTAGGGCGATCGGGCCTTAGTCGACCACGCGGGCCCAGTGCGGGTTGGTCGAGTTCACACACAACCTTCGAGTTTCTTCGCAGGCGTATGCAGGTTTCCTCACGATGTTTTCCTTCAGATAAACGTACATATGAAACTGAAATTCGAAAACACATTGGTACGTGGCAGGATCGAACCACGACCTCCCGGACAGGAGGTAGCGGCCCTTGCTATTACGCCACCGACGCTTTCACCTTATAAACAGGAGTTTTCATACGTAATCATATCAGTTCTTGTGTATTAAATAGATGGCACATAGCTCGTACAATGGATGGCCGTTGGGATAGTAAAGTTATCGATTGGCGACCGCGCACCGGAAGACGGTGAAGGTCGCGGGAAGCCGCTGGATGCAGGAAGCGTAGGACCGGTCGTCGTAGAAATTCTTGGGGAGGCCTTTGTCCAGCAGTGGACGTCTTTCAACTGATATGATGATGATGAAATAGATGGCGTTGACAAACTGGTAAGATCAGAAATTGCGTGAAATTTTTGTTTTTTTTATCAACACATAGAAGATACTAATGTCAAAGTTATTTAATTATCCATAACAGCATTGATGTGTTCCGGCATGTAGATAAGATCCCCATTGCAATAGAGAATTTTGGTAAGCCTGCTTCCATCTATAGCATCATAATCACTCAAAAAAGCGTCGGTAGCTCAACGGTAACGACTCGGTCCTCCTAACCAGAGGTCCGGGGTTCAAATTCGGACGGCCAATGTACTACTGAGCTGTTCGAAACTTACGGACATATACCTACCGAATGCTTTAACGGTGAAGGAAAAACATGGTGAGGAAACCTGCACATCTGATTCCAGATCCAGGTCGCAATGCACACGTCCGTAGGTCAAAATCTAAGTGCCCTACACGTGACCGCGGGTGATGCTAAGTGCAACACCAGGCAATCGTCGTCTGTCCCTTGGATAGTACGGTTAATTCTGCCACACGATAAGAAAAGAGATCATAATCACTTACTATCATGTGAAATGACGGCCAGGGCTTTTTTTATTAAAAAGCTAGTAATTGATTTCCAAAACTGAACAATAGCTCAGTTTTTATATGGCATGTGAATTTAATACTGTAAATAGTAATTGAATTATACTAAAGAACTAAATTCATAACATAGTTGTTGCAGCAGGCAAATATCTAAAATTAATTGAATCCGAAAATTAGATATTATTTTCTCACTATGGAGAGTGACTAGTGATCTGGGAATAGGAAAAACAGCATAGCTGGAAAAATCTCCATTCCGAAAACAACAAATGAAGTTAATCGTCAAATAAAAGAAAGTAACGATTTGTATCTTTTTCCAGTGTTTAAATGTATGTTTATTTCTTTGGCACGCCCTGTAGACTAAACGGCTTGATGAATTTTGAAGTTCGAGGTGTCGTTAGATTTTACATGATTCCGTGAGTGACATAGGTTACATTTTTACCCGACTGGCCAAAAAAATAGGGGTCAAGTTTTTATGCAGTCAGTTTTTTAATTTTTTTAACCTCATATTATTTCGAACCTCGTTTCCTTTCAGGGTAATCGTTTGAAAATGTTTATAAAATAGTTACCCTTTTTGGTACGTATTACTTTTATTTTTTCTGTGATTACGTTTTTTTTATTCATAATTGGTAAGCTCTTGGCATCATCTCACCTGATGGTAAGTGACGATGATGCCGAAGATGGAAGCGGGCTTATTAAGATTACTTGGTATTTCACTCTAAACGTAGGTATACTTTTAGATCTAATAAGTATTGGGTTTTTAAGTCATATCATCTCATATACGACCCCACCGAGGGGCTGTAGCCTATCCTGAATTAGGGCGATCGGAACTTAGTCGACCACGCGGGCCCAGTGCGGATTGGTCGACTTCACACACAACCTTTGAGTTTCTTCGCAGGCGTGTGCAGATTTCCTTACGATATTTTCCTTCACCGCAAAAGCGTAGAAGAAATCATATGAAATCGAAATTAGAAAACACATTGGTACGTGACAGGATTCGAACCACAACCTCCCGTGCAGGAGGTAGCGGCCCTAGCTGTTACGCAACCAACGCTCTAATAAGCATTCACAGTACAATCACGTTTAAAGCACAGGATTAATAATGTATTTTTAATCTTTGTTCTACTTTTAAAACTAATTTGATTGGCCGGTGAACATACAAACAAGCCTACATTGCAGTTACTTAGATAATTTTAAGTACGTACCTAATAAGCACACGTCTCTAATTTATGCCTAGAACTTAATTATTATCGTATCTTTTACTAGACAATGGATAGTACACATACACACACAATATAAAATAAAGTACGCTAAACAAAAGGTGATTAACGTTATCGTTACTTAAGTGTGAAACAAGCTTTAGGTGCGCAATCGACGCTTGGGCACGTTGCACGAGTAAAACGGCGCAGTCAGTGGCCAGCGCGCAGGTGGACAGCTCTTTATCCGCAAGTGACACAAAAAAAAAGTAAAAGTTAAAACTTTTGTGTTGTGAACTTTATAGTGACGAATTCTTCTTGTGAGCTTCACTTTCTTTTTGACTGGATATTTATTTAAAGGTAAGTTTTTTTAATTATTAAAGATTGTTTTGCGGGTAGGTACAATAAAATTTTACTTGTATCAGATCGATTTTCTTTTTTTTTCTCCTCTACAATGTATTTATTTAACAATTATTTTTTCTTAACTTGTAAAAATAAAAAATAATATAAAATCTGTATTTATAGATAAAAAAAAATATATCACCTCATTTTATTGCGAAAAACTAGTTTTTCAATTAGTTATTTAATGGGTTGTTTTCAGTTCCATAACGCAGTTATATTATACATAACATAAAATAGTTATTTGTACAAGAGTGCAAAGTTGCTTTTTAACCGCGTGCTCAATTTTGATGACCGAGCAAGCGAAGGAGTCTAAATTTCCTGAGAATCCTGAGCGTTAGCGAGGGAATCAAAAGAGCACGAGGTGAAAAATCTTTGCACTCGAGTGCAACATGTAATTTTTCATTCCACCTCAGCGAGGAAATTACTAAATGAAAAAAAAAACATTTGCGCATTACATACAGTTTCAGTCAATCCTGTTGGCGTCAAATAAACTTCCTCGTCGCTATAATCACTCATTTTAGGTTTTTCACTTGTTTTCAAGTTTCTTGTTTTTAACCTTAGGTTTTAACAATATGACGTAAAAAGTAAATAGCGAGAGCAAAGCAAATTTAAGAAAAGAAGTAAATAGGTTTAATAATTGTTTGAATTCACGATGTTCTAAATTCAATTTACTTTTCACCCTCTAGCGAGTAAAAACGGCTTTTGCACTCAGATATCGAAGAGCAAAAATACAATTTCCGAGATTGGGGGATGAAAAAGTTTTTGCAAACATGGAATACCTATAGCCATATTATTCTTTGGCGGGCAAGAAATAGCCAATTAAGAAAAAATAAAAGGCCAAGTGGAATCAAAATGGAGATCTATACTTGTTTAGACTGTTTTTGTAATCGAAATAATGAAACCGGTTCAAAAATGTTTAAAAGTTTATGTGACTTCTGTGACGAAAGAACGGACAGACAGAACGATTTTAGGTGTAATTGTACGGACTATAGAACCCTTAAAATGCATTTCTTTTTGTAGTTTTTTCTATTCACAATTGGTAAGCCCTGGGTATCATCTCACCTGATGGTAAGTGACGATGATGCCGTAGATGGAAGCGGGCTTATTAAGATTCTCCAACGCAATGGGGAACTGGTTATCTTATCTTCAAGACGGAACACATCAATGTTGTTAATATTGATGTTTGGCGGCAGGACTTAGATAAGATGGTAGTAGCTAGTCAGGCGGGCTTAGAAAATGCCCTACCATCAACCAAACCGATTCAGAGTTCAACTTCAATGAATTGCACCCGCAACCTCCTGAGGTAAAGGTAATAATGTTATATTTAAACTAGCTTTTGCGCTTTCATTTAATTACTAAGTTTTATGAACTGCATTTGAGAATGCGCGGTTGCTGAACCCCAATATAGGCCCACGGGTGTCGCTTTGAGTTTTTACATTTAATTCTTAACTTGCTTTTGCCCACGGCTTCGTTCGCATGGAAATTGTTTTCATGACTGCCTTTGAGGGTGAGTGGTGCGCAAACCGCAATCAGCTAGCGAGCGTAGGCAGAGTTGCAGGTTCTTCGGGAACTATAAAACAATGTCGATGTCATTTCCCACCCCCTCAATCATCTCTGTGCTAAAACTCACAACAATCCATTGTTCCGTTGTGATGTTAAAAAAATAACCAAAAAAGGATATGCAAATCATCGGACTTTGCTATTTTCACAGGATAAAAAGTAGCTTATGTCCTTTCCAGTGACAGACTACCTGCATGCCAAATTTCGTCAATATTGGTCGAGGTTTTGAAGCGTGAAAAGGTAACAAAAAAACAAACATATTTTCACATTTATAATATTACTAGCTTTTGCCCGCGGCTTGGCCCGCGTGGACATCGTTTTTGTGACTGTCTTAGAGGGTGCGCGGTGCGCGAGCCGCAAGCGGCTCGCGATCGTGGTAATTAATTTTCTCCATATCCCTCGGGAACTATGTCACGATATGCTTATTAGTAAATCATGTCATTTTCCTTCCCCTTAACCATCCCTGTGCAAAAAATCACACAGTGTTCCGTTGCGATGTAAAAGAAATTGACCAAAAAAGAGTATATTTTCAGTTCCCTCAGGAACTGCATCGGTCTATGCTATTATCACGGGATGAAAAGTAGCCTATGTCCTTCCTCGTGACACAGGCTACCCGCATGCCAAATTTCATTCAGATTGGTCAAGGCGTTGAATCGTGAAAAGCTAACAAACAAACAAACACAGTTTTCCGGGATAAAAATATAAAATGTAGTTCTTCATGTTTCGCCTTTAGCTCTATGCCAAATAATAGTGAAAGTAGTTGTGTCGTAAAACAGACAAACAGACAGACGGACAGGTATCAAGTTATCATATCGATAAAAATAAGAAGTTTATAGACTGTTTCCTGGGTGCTTGGTCAGTTTATTAAAGACGCCTTCAATAAATGACTAAGTATGATCGTATGTATATAAAACTGTATACAATTATTCTCATTGCATACTAATTTCGTATTTACTTAAAAATTCCATTGAGTATACCTTCACGTCGATCAGCCATACTCGTATGTATAATATGTCACCGGGATATTGGGAAAACTGCGATATTACAATCTCACGGCCTATTCTTGTACCTCCGAATAAAACCTATGATTTATTCTGCTGCGAAGCATTCTGCTACCTGGGGGAGGGGGGGGAGGCTCTTGACTGTTAAATCTTAGTGTTATTGTAATGTCTCTAGTCAATATGTTACAGTTCACAATCTTTCGAGAACTCGTATATACTCGTACACTCAGCAGCACAGAAACTTCTCAAAAAGCATTAATGACATTCAATGATTTTTATGTAAAACTTTTCGTGTCATATTGTTTTCATGTTCTAATGGCATAATCTAGTTTATTTCAAGGATTTAATTTTGACATTATTACCCAATGATTGTTTATTTCTTGTTTTTTCACAAATGAAATTATGTTATTAATATTTTATGACTATCAGAAAAAGTGTGATTTGCACCTATCCTGACTAATATTATAAATGTGTTAGTTTGTTTGTTTTTTACCTTTTCACGCTTCAACGCCTTGACCAATCTTCATGAAATTTGGCATGCAGGTAGCCTGTGGCACAAGGAAGGACGTAGGCTACTTTTTATCCCGTGAAAATAGCATAGCCCGATACAATTCCCTAGGGAACTGAAAATATACTCTTTTTTGGTTAATTAACATCGCAACGGAACAATGGATTGTGTGATTTTTTGCACCGAGATGGTTGAGGGGGTGGGAAATGACACTATTTACTAATAAGCATAAGCATATCCTGACATAGTTCCCGAGGAATGTGGAGAAAATGTATGTCCACCCGCGCACCCTCTAAGTCAGTCACAAAAACGATGTCCACGCGGGTGAAGCCGCGGGCAAAAGCTAGTTTTAAATAAATACCTTGAAGCTAGAAACTGGTCCAAGTAATTTTCTTTAGTATATTTTCATACAAAGAGCATCGAGCATACTTTTTAACAAGAAAACTACCAAGTGCAGTTATTAGGTTAGATCCCCGGCTACAAATGTGTCGAAGATCTCAACATTCTCAAGAGCTGCCTCGGGAACTTCTGTACAGTGCACACCACTAAGAACACGATTTTATGCCGTAAAATGTATGGAAAATTTGCCAATTTACTTTGTGCTCTCATCTGAGCAGTCCACTGAGTTCCTGAGGGTCTGCAGTATGTTAAGTTCTTCGACAAAATAGCCGGGGATCTCACTTAATGGCTCACTTCGTAGTTTTCCTTGTTAAAAAATTATCGATGCTCTTTGTATGAAGATGTACTAAATAAAATTACTTCGATCAGTTTCAAGATTCAACGTATTTATTCCAAATAGGTACAAATTAAAAAAAATTAAAACACGACGTCATCGTCATATTAGCCAAAATACGTCCGCTGCTAAACAAAGGCCTCCCCCAAGGATTTCCACGCGACCGGTCCTGGCGCTGCCTGCATCCAGCGGCTTCCCCCGACCTTCATCAGGTCGTCGGTCCACCGTATGGGAGGACCAAAGTAACTGACATAGCTCACATAATCGCTAAACTAAGTGTCAGTGGGCAGGGCACAAAGTTCGTAGAACGGCCGTTGGGACAGTAAAGTTCTCGAGTGGCTACTTAAAACACACTTTCAGTTATTTTTTCTTGGTCACGTGATCTTTAAACAAAATAACAAGGCGACCGCGACTGGGTGAGCGGCAATTTTTTTTTCTTATCTGTGGACCGGGTAACTGAACCAATCGGCACTAACGACCGACCGACGTCACGACTTCACATTTACCCTAATGATATCCAAGAAACCAGTTATGTACAGCAGTTTATTAATAAAACTCTCGAAAACCATAAAACTCACGGTAATATTGTCGGTTCAGATCAGGTCGCACAAGCTAGGTATTTCTCATCATCATTGCAGCTCATATACGTCCCCACCGAGGGGCTCGAGCCTACCCTGAATCAGGGAGACTAGGCCTTAGTCGACCACGCGGGCCCAGTGCGGGTTGGTCGACTTCACACACAACCTTCGAGTTTCTTCGCAGGCGTGTGCAGGTTTCCTCACGATGTTTTCCTTCACCGTTAAAGCAATCGGTAAGTATGTACGTAAGTTTTTGAAAAACTCATTGGTACATTGGCCGTCCACATTTGAACCCGGTACCTCTGGTTAGATGGACCGAGTCGTTACCGGTTGAGCCACCGACGCTTTTTTTAGGTATATCTAAAAATATATAATTTCCCGCGGCTCCGTCTGCACGAGTATCATTTTCGAACGAAACTTAAAAAATCCCATAGAAAAAAATCACTCATAAATTTTTCCCGATATCTTGCCAACTTTCCGGGCAAGTGATACGCGCGTTTTTTTTTATACTTATCTTCTTGGGCGTGCGCGCAACATCTTCGTCCGCGTGGATTTCGTTTTCGTTCGAATGGTGAAAAATCCCATATGAAAAATCAATTTTTCAGTTTTGTAAACAATCCCAGGCGTGCGTGCGTGCGCGCAACATTTAGCTAAAGTTTCATTGTAATTGTTTAAGTTGTTTAGAAGTTATACGATCACTAGCAGAAGGTGGAAGAGCATTTTCTAAGACCGCCTGGCTAGCTACCACCATCTTATCTTAGTCTTGCCGCCAAATATCAATGTTGATATCATTGGTGTGTTCCGGCATGAAGATGTTAGGGGTCGTAGGTTAGGGGACCAGTTGCTTAAGGTTGCGTGGAATGTTCAATGAAAAGGATAGATTTCAGTTCACGAAAGTTTCGCTTATATTGGTTGATAGAAATAGGATTTACAAACTTAAGTGTTTGTAAGTATGTCTATATCTGGACGCGAGTTCGGGACGACTGACGAACAAAGCCGAGTCGAGCCACGATCGCTTACGCTGCGATATATGTGGTAGGTAGGTATGTACCCCTACAAAGATAAGATAGCCAGTTCCCCATTGCGTTGGGGAATCTTGGTAAGCCCGCTTCCATCTTCGGCAACATCGTCACTTACCACCAGGTGAGATGTTGTCAAAGGGTTTACTAATTGTAAATGAAAAAAATAAAAAAAGCACACAAGATTTTTATGTGTTATAAAGATGTTAATAATATTATGATTGCTACTTAGAACCTGTTTATAAAACTGTATTATTGCTTCTTCATTATAACTTCTGCTCTGATCAGTAAACATGACTGGTTGAATGTCACTTTTGGCGTTCTTTTTTTTTTTTTTGATAAACCCTTGACGACATCTCACCTGGTGGTAAGTGACGAAGTTGCCGAAGATGAAAGCGGGCTTACAAAGATTCCCCAACGCAATGGGGAACTGGCTATCTTATCTTCATGCCAGAACACACCAATGATATCAACATTGATATTTGGCGGCAAGACTTAGATAAGATGGTGGTTCTCTTTAAACTGAACAACTAAAGGTACCTATCTCGTGACGCCTGTAAATAAGTAGGATGACGCACCCTAATCCTGCCACTCCCGTTAATGTTACTCTCCCGTTACCGTAAATTCTGGTCTACAGTGGTTTTGTTGCCCTAGATATAAGATAGATTTTGGATATATTTATGCTCACAATTCATGAAACTATCAATGATTTTGTAAGATTTGCTCTCGTTTTTTTGCGTAGAACTCTAATCATGACTGGGAAAATAAATTTTATTACTAACAAGCCGATAATTGATGATAAAAACAAGAGCACATTAAATACTTTCACGAATAAGTTCGTAATCTGGGCACTTAAAACATCAACATTTGCTAAGATATCCAGGACAACAAAAATATTTTTTTTTGTAGATCTGTGATAAATCAACAAAACATAAGTGTGAAATGGAGCCGAGTTCGATATAAAAAATTCAGCGATCTTATGGGTAGGTGGTGGCAAGTTCTAAATAGTGATTCCTAAATCATAGCTAGGGAACTTTAAATAAAATTATTTATTTTAGACTCCTATAAAAAAGAGAATGTAAAACGGTTTTCAGTTGCTTATTATAAGAAAAGTTGTTATGTTCTGTGCTACTACATGGTGTACCTCCGTAGTCAACAAAGAATCCTTTCCTATGTTTGTCCGTCTGTCTCTCCGCAACTTAGCTCAGAGACTATTAGTACTAGAAAGCTGTATTTTGGCATGGGTATACATATTAATCACACCGACAAAGTGAAACAATAAAATCTTCATAAAAATTATTGAAGTGAAAACTTCTTTAGGCGCGTTGGGCATTTTTTGAGATGGGAAAAACTATTGAACTCTCGACGCTGTAACCTATAATGTAACTGACACCGTCAGGAACACTCAGAGGGTCAAAACTTATAAAACTGTAAAAAGTTTTCACTTTTGTCAGCACTCCCGAGTGGTTAGGTTTTTTTAAGGGTACATGTTATTTTAAAAAATAATTTTTTGTAAGGGATACATGTGAAGAGAGGGTGATTTTTTTTGTTTACTTACTTAAATTACTGAAGGTTTGCTTATACTACTTTTCGTTTCAGGGATTAGTATAAGAAGTATTAGGCTTTAAGGCCTTAAGATGGGTCAAATGACAATATTCAATTCGAATTATTGAAAGACTGTAAAGCTATCACCATGGAAAAAAATATATAATATACTTAAAGTAATAAAAAACCGATTCGTACCCTTTGCAGTTGAGGCCACAGGATGCTGGGGATCGGAGGCAAGAAAATTCGTTCGAGAAATTGGGTGTCGTATCAGGCAAACAGGGGGTGACCCTCGCTCCGGGGCCTTCCTGACGCAGAGGTTGGCTATTGCGATTCAGCGCGGCTACGCTGCAAGCGTGATGGGCACCTTCCCGTCGGGAACGCCCAGGGGAGACCCTTCAGACTAACGAAGCCTTCGGGTGGATATATAACAGACTTAAAATTTTTGACATTGTTATTTGTATTATTTAGTGATTTTGATAAATATAAAATTTAATTAATATATAGATATTAATTATTGAGACAAAAAAAAAACCGATTTAATTGAATACGATTAAAAAAAGATAACCACTTTTCATGTAAACAAATATACTGTAGACCCTGTTTTTGGCGTTCATTGAAAAATTTCTCGAAAACAAATAGTTAATGTTGAATGAAACCAACACACAAAAATTGGTGGCATTGATTACATCGTCCATTCCCGATTCTAAGCTAGCAAAGTTACCGTCATATGGGGCTATGTCGCAAACAATGATGTGGTTCTCCAGCTCTACACAAGATAATTATATAGTTTTTCAACCGACTTCCAAAAAGGAGGAGGTTCTCAATTCAACTGTTTTTTTATGTATGTTACCTCAGAACTTTTGACTGGGTGTTATTAGAAAAACGCTAAACACGTTAAAGAACCGACTTCCATCGCAACAACTTAGTACATTTTTGCATTATTATTTTTGGTTTTTGTTAATTTTCGAATAAAGTACTACATCGATTTTGATAAAATTTATATGGAACTACACGGGAAGCACTAGCTTTCAAATAAAAAAAGAATCATAAAAATTGGTTCACCCAGTCAAAAGTTCTAAGGTAACACACATTAAACATACAGGCGTATTGAGTCTCCTCCTTCATGGAAGTCGGTTGAAAATTAACAAATATACCATTTGCGATGGAAGTCTTTTTTTTAACGTGTTTAGCGTTTTCAATTATTCAATCAAAAGGCCAAAAAAGTCCTTCCGTTCTTTAATCTCAAGAGAATTTTTAGTAAATATAACTGAACCACCACATCGCAAGGACTTTCCATTGAATGCACTGGCTATACAATAATTTTCATAATAAAACATTTCATGATCTCTGAGTCAGTGTTTTGTTACACAAAAAAATTCTACACTGTATTTTTCCAGAAAAAGTTCCATTCTAACTCCTTGTCTAGGAAGCCTTACTTACTTAATACGTATTCATAGCAAAATATATACTTAATAATAATACATGAAAATTCAATAGCTCCAACCATTTGTCAGTTAAAGTCGCAAGTTTCAATATCATTTGTAGGAGAACCGTACAAACACGTTTTTATGAGACAAGTGGGTAATAGAAAAAAACATAAGCAATTACGATGTGCAAAGCTTTATCAAAATCGTTAGAGCCGTTTTTCAGAAAAAACATGTTTCAGTTTTTGTTGTGTGACATCTACTCTTCAATCTTCAATCTACTCTTCTACTCTTCGCTTTTGTTCTGACTGACAATCTATTAAAAATTGATCAAAATCGGTTAAAATTTTGGAGGCGAAAATCGCTAATGCCGTTTGTATGAAAAGTCGCAGCTTCACAATCCTCTTATGGCCCCGCACATGGGTCAAATCACAATATTCAATTCAAATTCTTGAAAAAATGTTATATACTTGAAGTAGTAAAAAACTATTTTATTGAATACAATTATAATAAATTTTTCATTTTGGTGATGTAAAAATTTATCCTCCAGAACGTGTTTTTGGCATTAATTGCAAAAAATTCTAGAAAAAAAACAAATTATGCTGAATGAAACCAATATATAAAAATAGGCGACTTAAACAGCTTCCATCATAATAGATAAATTTTTTAAAAACTTTTTGAAAGTGAAGAAAAGAAATAAAACATGTAAAAATGAGAATGTGGCGTTCGTTCGGTCTCAGCGTCACCGGATTGAAAACTGAATAACATTACCTTCGATATTATTTTGTATTGGACCGACCTGCTCGGATTTAGTTGTCTTAGCGCCTTATACGAATTTTTTACTCACAATTGGTAAGCCCTTGGCATCATCTGACCTGATCGTAAGTGACAATAATACCGAAGATGGAAGCGTGCTTACCATGATTCCCGAACGCAATGGAGAACTGGCTATCTTATCCTATTTTGTTGTTACTGATACATGTTTACATTTATTACTTTCTGTCCACTCACTAAGAATACGGTATTGTCCACTTAATCGAATCAGTTGCTTTCCAAATACAGTTACACAAATATGTAAAGTATTTGACGAACTTAAGGGTCCCCAGGAGGCTCGAGTTTCCATACAAACGTAGATCCGCTTTAATACAATAACTACATGCCGGATTGAAACCAAACTTTGCGAATAGATTGAGTAGATACATATCGATGTTTGTAATTAGTTTTCATCGTAGTAAATTTAAACTTAACTAAACGATTTTTAGTTAACTTATTGTACTGAAAGTTTAAAACTGCTTTTCTTTTTCTTATTATATTAGTACATTGAAAACTAATTACAAGCATCGATATGTGTTTACTCAACATATTATCAAAGTTTGGATTCAATCCGGCGTGTAGTTTTTGTATTGAAGCGGAACTACGTTTGTATGCCAACTTGAGCTTCCTGGGGACCTTTAATTTGTGTTTTGATTAAATATAACACTTAAAATTAATGAAATATTCATTTTAAGTGAGGTTTATAGATATTGTAGAAGACATGCTGTTATTAATATTTTATTTAATAAGGAAATGCATAGCATATTTGCTGAATAATATTAACTGATAATTTATTTTTGACACTGGAAAATTACTTTGGCTGACTCTCGCGTTTTACTCGTGACCGGGTGGTGTCCGTGTGAACTGGCCTACTCTCGTTAAAGAAATTAATAACATTCAATGATTTTTATGTATAACTTTTCGTGTCATATTGTTTTCATGTTCTAATGACATAATCTGGTTGATATCAAGGCGCTTATACTCTTTATTGTACTGTGATCAAGGATTGAATTTTGACTTTATTAAATAATGATTGTTTATTTCTTGATTCTTGATGACATTGTTATTATAATTTTATGACTATCAGAAATAGTGTTATTTGCACCTATTTTGAATAAATATATTGAATTGAATTGTGTATCTATGTTTTGGATCAAGACTGGCCCTAAATCTTTTTTTGAACGTTAATTTTGATTAGTCCATCAATCAATCAATCAAATATGCGTCTTCATTTTGGATTTAAGGGCCCAGCTCTTGTCTGTGGAGCAATCGGGACTTTGCACGGTTCTGCGCCAATTCCCTGTACTCCTGGACTCGTAGTACGACACGACACACGCCCACTCCATTATTTGGTCCATATAGGCACGTCTGGGTCTTCCGCGTCCTCTCTTACCCTCGATTGTGCCTTCCAGTAGTGTTGTGAAGAGGTTGTCGTGTCGCGTCGGATCGTGTCGTGTCGTGCGTGTCGCACCAAGTGTCCTATCATTCTTCCTCTTCGACTTTCAAGTATGCTAATATCTTTACGTACCTAAGTAACTAACAAAATGAAATGTTAAAACGAAGACGACTTTCTAATGTTTAATGGCTGATTAGGTATTTAATTTTTAGGGTTCCGCACAGAAAGGGTGGCAACGGGTGACGGAACACACACACACACACTCACACATACCCATAGCATTTATAATTGTAACTATTTTAAATGTCATCATGGTTTATTTATCCCAAGTAAAGAAATCTATAACTTAATTTTTTGGAACGCCCTCCTGCGACGGCACAGTTTGTAACAGGTTAGCTGGTGCCTGCGGCTTCGCCCTCGAGGATATCCAGAGTGAGCGGAGTTTTTTTAGCCTATGTTTATTCTGAAATTCTGTTCTAACTATTGGTGAAAGATTTTTTTTAAATCGGATGAGCAGTTTCAAAGATCCTACTTACAAATATATAAACTTTACTTACCTCTTTATAATACTAGTATGGACACTGTGAGTATATTGCTCAATTTATTTTTGTTTCCAAAGAAATTAATTTAAATTAGCGTGCAATCTAATTTAAATACAATTTAAAAGTAAAACAGGTCTTTGTAATAATTACTTAAGGAAGCATTTGGAGAGTGCATCGAGCTTCTAGCGCTAATTGATTTTAGGTATTTAATGCGCTGCGTGTATGTGTGCGTAAGGCACACCAGTAAGAGATAGTTGCGGGATCCGGGCGACCACGTGCGACCGTGGCGCGCCGACCTGTAGGGTTCTACATTAAAACAAACAATTTCAAATATTTTATTGAAAATATTCATGGGTAGAAACTTTTTTCTAGTCTTTTTTTATTTAGGTATTCTACGATCATCCACGAAAAATGAAAAATAATAAAAAAGAAGGGGGGGTGTATATTGTAATCAAATAATACCTAATAGCCTTTTATGCTTATATTCTAAGCACAATAGAAACTTAATAAAGTGAATTTGTAAAATAACAGAACGGTTGAAAAGAGTAAAAACACCAACATTCGACCCTTTGGTTTCAACTTATAATTATTCTTCAATGTATATTCATTACATTTATTTTTGAATGTCAACAATAACAAAACAGAACAAAACATATATTTTGAAAAAAAAAAACAATTTTGATCTTTAAACGGCTACAAAGGGTAAAGAAGTCCCAGTAGACGGTCCTTTGTTTTTAAATTATAAAAAAAAATCTAATTATTAATTCTTCAAAGTAAAATCAGTAGAATGATTTTTAAATGTCAAGCTAAGAGACTAACTAATAATCCGGTAGTTGACTGAGTTACTTTTAAAGAAATGTCAAATAAAATATTTTGTTCTAAAAATGTTTGAAATTTTTGTACAACGACGACGTCATTGTTCAATATAGTAGTTTGCATACTAATTTTAAAGCATTTGGTAGTTAAAAATTTTAATTTGCATATTAATTGTAAAGCATTTCGTAGTTAAAAATTGTAAAGGTATTTAAGAAAAATTTAAGTCATTTTTCCTGTAGTTTTATCAAGTTAGCTGTTAGGTAATAGTTATTTATGATTATGATACAAGGGTGGTAAAACGGTCAATAACAAACGAGTGAAATATGTAAGCCCGAGCCGCAGGCGAGGTTTTACCATCGTCACGAGTTTGTTATTTCCTTTTACACCCATGTATCATACGAGGTTTTTCAATACAGTTGTGAGAAAACAGATAATTAATAAAAAAACGACCGTGCGTGACAGAAAAACAAAATACATGGGTAGATACACACCTATCAAGGTTTCAGCAACCAAAGTTTATTTTACGCGACTTGTGGTTTATTTTAAATGTCCGGGGAGTAATCTCACTTTGTTTTTTCTCATACATACACATAAGTATATTTTTTTATTTATTACACATATATTAACTATACACAGTTCTAGTAGTTTTCACAACTTAAACATCTCAATTCAGTTTTACGAAAATTGCGCCATATTTTAGCTAGCACACGTACGCATCCGTAATTTTTTTTATATTATCATAAATAGGCTACAATAAGGCTTGGGATACTATTATTATAAGCATTAAAACCTCTTTGGAAAAGATGACCTATTCTTTGATGTAACCGGTGCCGCTTCATTCATTTTTTTTTCTTCACAAAGATATAACCCAAAGAGAATCTAATCAGCTAGCGTTATGTACTAACCTCGGAGGATCAACCGATCACTTTTAAAATTCTCCTTTCAAAAGTCTTAAAGAAGATCCTGTATCTTTGGTTATTATATTTTTATTTGCTAGAAATGTCTTGTTCCTCCGAGCTAGAAATTAAAAAAAAGTGGTAAAGTAAAAGCACATGTGCGGTAGTATCAATTTTGCGCACACTTGACTGGCATATAAAGGACCTCTTTTCAAGCAACTGTGTTGAAAAAAATATTACATAATTGATTTAGAGTTTAAAGTATTGATTAAGAGTATATAGTACAACAATTATCTTGTTACTTTTTTCCGCTTTGCTTCTGACATAACAGTCGCGGAAGGCATAGCCTTTTTTCTTTTTGCTAACTCTTTCTTGTGTATTGCTTCTAATATATATTGTGGCTCACGAATTTCCATTTTTCTATCCAGCCTTGAGTCAATTATTTCTGGTAGAAGACAATCAAAGTAAAATAATTTTAATTTTGTTTCCATATTGTTCTTCCAGAATTCGTCATCTCTTTTTATTGTCTCTATTTTCATGTCTTTTTCTGTCCACACAACAAATAAACAAACATCTTTTCTTGTAATGTGAAGTTGACCCTGCACCTGGTAGAACCAATCATGTTGTTTATTTATCTTAAAGGTACCGTTCTCTTGTTTCCAGCAACTAATTTTTTTCTGTGCTATGCCTTCCGCGACTGTCATATCTCTAGCCGAATACGGACACTTTATTTCAATTATTTTATCACCTATTAATTCGTCTGGACTTGCCGCCAAAAACGGGAGTACAGGATCGACGAATAAGCCACACTTCTCTATGCTATTGAAATTAGCTTCTTCGTCGAGTTTTAATACTTCAGCCAATTGTTCTACTGCAACATGCTCGTGTTCTTTGCCATATCGCACGGATTTTACGTGGCTTAAATCACCAGTCACATTAACAAGATTTTGTTTTTTAGTTTTTTAAATTACCGTTTTTTTTGGTTAATTTCTTTAACATCGCAACGGAACAATGGATTGTGTGATTTTTGCACAGAGATGGTTGAGCGGTGTGGGAAATGACACGATTTACTAATAAGCATATCCTGACATAGTTCCTGAGGGACCTGGAGAAAATTCATGTCCACGCTCGCGAGCCGCTTGCGGCTCGCGCACCGCGCACCCTCTAAGACGGTCATAAAAACGATGTCCACGCGGGCGAAGCCGCGGGCAAAAGCTAGTATAACATAAGTAAGGTAAGTAGGTAGGTCCTGAGTATACTTACGAAGCAACCGGAGTATTCTCTTTGTTTCCAAAATTCTCGGCCTGTAAGTGTCTTGGCCCTAAAAAAAATTGTGTGTAATTAAAAAAAAAACTTACAAGATTTAATTATATGTAATTTTACGCAAAAAAAAAACGTTTCTAGCAAGGGAGCCCCTTTTATATTTTATTGTTATAGCGGCAAAAGAAATAGGTACCCAGTCTGTGAAAATTTTAACTGTCTACCTTTTACAGTTCATGAGATACAGTCTACTGACAGACTGATACCTAGGTATACGGGCAGACAGCGGAGGCTCTGTAATATGGTCCCGCTGCCCTCGGGTACGCAACCCTAATAGTAGAAAGGCAAATAGTTAATACTAATTTTACTTACTTCATTTCTTCATGCATGCGTTTAGCATTGTTTTTCCGCCAACCTCTTTTCTTCTTTGATTTGTTTACTTTGTTCCCCATTTGAAATAAAGTTAGTTATCACCAAATTCTTCGTTGAGTTTTTAAAAAACAGCGTAAGTTCAAGCGACACAAGTTCCTCGTCCGACGGCCGAAGCAGGACTGACGCGGACAGGGGGGAAACGTGGAGGTTTAGCTTAGGATGGGCGGGACGCGCGTGAATTTAGGTATTTCTTTCTTATTAATAAAACAAATACACATTTTGAAAATGTAAAATGTATACGTTGTATAAAACATATAATTGTATTATTATTCAAAAGCTGATAACATTCCGTAAAGTGTGTGCGCAGTACTAAGGGTTTATTTATTTTTTTAGAGATAACTTTGGATTTTTTTTCTATCGAGAAAATTACATGTAATCGTGTTTTTAAAGTTTATGATTATTAGAGTCAGTCCTTTAGTATAATATGTATGAATAGCAAAACTGCAGCTTGAGTAATAAAGATACAGTAAGGGATCAAACGAACGCAATTATTTTGAAAATTCCTCGGTAGTCAACTACCTACAAATGCTTAGTTTTAACATAACAATTGATTGAAAAACCAGCCAAGTGCGATTCGTAGTCGCACTTCGAGGGTTCCGTACTACTACACGTCTCCACACAACTATGCGATGATACTTACTCACATTACTAACAAAAAACATCAACGCGAGCGACAGAAATATGCTTTATAGGATTCCGAAGTCAACAAGGAACCCTTATAGTTTCGCCCTACCTGTCTGTATTGCTGTCCGCGGCTCAGCTAAGAGACTATTAGCATTACAAAGCTGTAATTTGGCATAGATATACAATATATTAATCACGCCGACAAATTGGTACAGTAAAATCTTGAAAAAAATATTGTTGGGTACCTTGCCTACATGTAAAGAGGTGGAGATTTTTTTTAAATTGTGTACCCGATATAATGTAAATTCTCTGACTTGGTTAGCGCTTTGGTTTATACTGTAAGCTGGCCATGTATTTATAATCATCATATCAGCCGAAAATCGTCCACTGCTGGGCAAAGGCCTCCCCCTAAGATAATAATTAAATTGAATAATTAATTGTATTTATAATAAATAAACGAAGAAACTCGAAGGTTGTGTGTGAAGTCGACCAACCCGCACTGGGCCCGCGTGGTCGACTAAGGCCTAATCGCCCTGATTCAGGGTAGGCTCGAGCCCCTCGGTGGGGACGTATATGAGCTGATATAATAATAATAATAATAAATAAATCGAAATTGAACAGGACTGTGAGCCCACGGAGAAAATGAAACTTCTCATACTATTGAATTACATTACCACGTTATTGATGTAATTCAATGTCTCTTTCAAACGACGAAAGCGATTTTCACCTCTTCAAGTTGAACCGATTTTGACCAAGTTTTGATAAGTTGTCAGTCAGAACGAAAGCTAGTTTTATAGTTTCATTTTTTTAATTATTGATTAAAAATATACAAATAATGGCCGAAATTAGTTTTAAGTATGAAAATACGTAAAATTGAACTTCTTAACATTATTAAGAAAAAAAAATCTATAAACCTAGCTTCTGATCTGACTGACAACCTATCAAAACTTGGTCAAAATCGGTTAACTTTGAAGAGGTGAAAATTGCTTTGGCCGATTGTATGAGAAGTCTACTTTTCGCCGTGGGTTCACAGTCCTCTTCAAGTCCAATTATTATTATCTTAAAGACTAAAGGCAGGCCCCCGTCACTCGGTCGAGCAGGCGAGATAAGTACCTCATTGGCGCTGTCTACAGGCCGCGCTCCGCTCGTCAGCGCTAGAACGCCGTACTATCGCCGCCGCGATTTGCGCGCCGCCGCACGTGTACGCAGTTATAACCGATAAGTCGAGCGCCTTAATACCCATGTTTCCGTGTATGGGAAGGAGTAGGTGAATAAATGCGCAGGTAGTTTTGTTTTTTAGGAAGTGCAATATCTGTTACGAAGTTATCTCATCTGTGCTACAGGACCGATTTTAATTACCATCAAGTGGTAAGTTACGATAATACCGAACATTTCAATTCTGTTAAAATCGCCGGGAACGGAACCAGCGACCTCTTAATATGAAGCTAATGGACCAATAATGGAATATACAGGGTGTAACACAAAGCTATGGTGATACTATAAAGTAGGCTCGTACTCATGAAACTGAACAACTTTTGTTGTACAACTACAGCTTAGCTGATATTGCAATTTTTTTTAAATTTTTCATACAAATCGGTCAGCTGATTGGTCAATTTTGTATAGGAAGTCAATAAATAATTTTTCGAATTGAGAAAGTTGTTCAATTTAACGAGTGGTAGCCCACCTTTAAGAGTCACCTCACCTTTATGGTACACTCTGTATAATAATGAAAATAATAACAATTTAGATTTTGGTGAAATCTAAGGAATAGTTATTTGAATTTTTGTGTAATTGTCTAACTATTACGTCACAGAGGCAGTAAAAAGGTAATGAAAAGAAAAACCCACACAAAAATCATTAATGACGAACTCCGCGGTGATAATAGTTTTGGGTTTTTCCCTAGACTTTTTGCTTTAGCTATTAAAGCTACAGTCTACAGCGTAGCTTTTTATAGGTATCTTAGATTTGAGGCTTTTTGCTCATTGGAAACAGAATGAACGTGTAGCAGTTGCTATGTGAAGCAGTTTAAAGCAATAATCGAACAATGACGAATGGTAACATTCAAGTATGAACGAGCTGAGCACGACCAGTTCACAGCCACTCAAATTAGACTCAACTTTAGATATTTTTAAAGCAATTATATAATGATTGAATAACGTTACATAATACTTTAAGTTTTAAAATATACTTGGTTTTAAATGTTTATAATAGTACATTATGGTACAAGTGAGTAATGTTGGTGATTACCGCTGAGGCGCCGTTGAGACCCGAGCCGTTAGGTGAGGACTGTACTTTTTAATATTGAGTATATAAGGTCTAACAAAATTAGCTGAAACTATTTTAACTAGTGCTTCTACCCATGAAACTGAACAACTTTCCCCATGAAACCCATAGTTAAATCGCAAAAACATATTTGAACTTCCCATACTAAGTTGGCTGATGAGCTGATCGAGTTAGTATGGGAGAGCCAAATATTTTTTTGCGATTTGACTATCAAATCAAATCAAATCAAATCAAATCAAATCATTTATTCGCTGGAAACATGGTGGTTAAGATGAACAAATATATATATGTATAAGGTACATCATGTTTCGCTTACAAAAATAAGCATGCAAAATAGTGTCAGTTCAGGTAGATATAAATCAAATTGTAAACAATATTGTCAGTTTGAATAATAAAGTAGAACATTAAATAGATTACATTATTGCAAGAATTCTTTTACATTATAATAGTTTTTATCGTTAAGCCATTTGTACAATTTTGTCTTGAATATTTTAATAGGTAAATCTTTAATATTATTCGGTAGTTTATTGTAAAGTCTAATACACATACATAGACAACTCCGGTTGTATTTTTCTGTCAGTGGAGTTTCAAAAAAAACTAGTCTGTGAGGGTTTCGTCGACATCTAGGGTTAACGTCAATTGCCTTAACAAACAATTGTGAGTGCTGTTTCACGAAAATGCAGGCCTCATAAATATAAAGGCAAGGCAGGGGTAATAAACCAAGATCTCCAAACAAAGGTTTACACGAATCTAAAGGTGACATTCCGGTCATTGCGCGTAGGCATTTCTTTTGTGCTAATAGAACTCTCTCTACGTCCGTGCCATTCCCCCAGATAAGAAGTCCATATCGCAGGGTTGAAGCTACATAAGCGTGGTAAGTAGTTAGCAGAGTTGGTTTATCAGCTAGGTTTCGCAAGCATTTTAGTGCATAAGCAAATTTGTTAATCTTTTCAGTAATGCTTTTGATATGAGAGTCCCAATTTAATTGTTTATTAATTACTAGACCCAGAAACTTCGTTTCGTTTAACTCCTCTATGTTAGAATTCTTGTGTTTGATTTGTAATTGTATTGTTTTGTTATTAAAGTTAATAAAATTTGTTTTCGTCAAGTTTATTTGCAAATTATTTAGTTCAAGCCAATTTACAATTGTATTCATAGTTTTTTTTATGTCAGTTTCATGGATTTTAATTATGTCATTATTAATTTTACCTTTGGTAGTTATTATTACAGAGATGTCATCTGCAAACATTATACATTTATGATTTGTAACTTTAACTATGTCGTTTATATAAATGAGAAATAAAAGGGGACCCAATACACTACCCTGAGGGACACCGTATCTGTTAAACTGCCAATTTGAGTTAAATGGAATAACCTCATTTTTCTTGTTTAATTTATTTATAGAAACTTGTTGTTTTCTGTCACTAAGGTAGGATCGAAGCCAATCCAGAGGTACACCCCTAATACCCAAATCCTCCAATTTTCCGAAAAGGATATCGTGAGCGACAAAATCAAATGCCCTGCTCAGATCGAGGAAGAGTACTGTGGTTAATTCTTTTTTATTAATATTACTTAAGACCTCTTTCAAAAGATTAAACGCGGCAAGCGTAGTTGATTTGTTCTTCTGAAACCCAAATTGTTCCGGTCGGATTACATTGAATTTTTCACAGTACTCACGTAGACGCTTAAACATGCACTTTTCAAAAATTTTAGAAAATACAGGAATGAGGGCTATAGGACGGTAATTATTCATTTCACTTCTGTCGCCTTTTTTGAATACAGGCTTAATGATCGAAGCTTTTAGTAAATCGGGAAAAGATCCTGTCATGAATGATAAATTTATTAAGTGCGTGAGAATAAAAAGTATATTTTGTATAGAAGCTTTAATAATCTTGGTACATATTTCATCGAATCCTTCAGATTTTGTGTTATTTAAGGAGATAACCTCTTTCCAGACTTCAGTTTCTATGGGTTCCATAGGGAAAGTTGTTCAGTTTTATGGGTAGAAGCACCAGTTAAAATAGTTTCAGCTAATTTTGTTACACCTTATATACACCACAAAGAGCTAGGCTTGTACTTAGAAGACATTTGCTAAAAAAGACTGCGCATTCTTGTTGTTTTGCCATTGTATGAAATTTTTGTACGCTAATAGATATTTTTCCTTTGAGTTTTCAGGTAGTAAACTTTCCATAACGTTAAGGGCTTCACATCTTATATCGGGCGGTGTACAACATAAATCATTTTCTTCATAACTAGTGCTTTAATGTTAATTAATAAATAACTATAATTTCAACAGTGAAAACGAGCTGTGAAAAATTTTTCGCTACGGCGGGAAAAATTAATCAGTTTTCCTATGTGCGCGCATCTAACAATGGCGATTGGCCATAGACTAAAAGAATGAGGTTTTTTTTTTGCTTTCCGCGGATAGTGTTTTAGCCACGTACAAATATATGTCGCAACGGAGCAACGGATTGAAGTGATTTTTTTGTATAGAATAGGTTGAGGGGTGGGAAGTGACGTAGACTGCTAATCAGAATAGCCCGATATAGTTCCTGGGGGATCTGGGGAAAACTCACGATCGCGCTATCAAGCCGCCGCGGTTCGCGCACCACTCACCCTCAAATACAGTCATTAAAACGATTTTAGAGCGATTTCCAGGGGTCCGATTGATCTGAAATTTGGAATGAAGCCGTATTCCCAGTGACAAAAGATCCTTTTGGTATTTTGAAGTTTATCTGATGATAAAATTTGGAGGTGCAATCATGGTCCCAGAATCGTACATCCTTTTTTTATTTTAGAACCGTGTATTTATATTCATTTGAACATTCGGCTTTTGAACATAAAAACTCTTTTCAATTAAAAGCTTGTACCTAAAAGATTTTTGTTTTTTCGAAAATAATTAGCATGTGCGGTTGAAACAGTCGTAAGTAAAGCAATAAAAAAATAGTCCTCCTCAGCAGAGAGCAGACAGAGCCGAGAGGGAAGAGGGCGCGCTCGTAGTCAAGTACATACTAAATCATCATATCAGCTTATATACGTCCCCACCGAGGGGTCGAGCCTACCCTGAATTAGGGCGAACGGGCCATAGTCGACCACGCGGGCCCAGTGCGGGTTGATGGACTTCACACACAATTAACCTGCGAGTTTCTTCGCAGGCGAGTGCAGGTTTCCTTACTATATTTTCCTTCACCGTAAGGGCGTCGGATAAACGCACTTAAGAAATCTAAATTCGAAATCACATTGGTACGTGGCGGGATTCGAACCACCGCCTCCCGGACAGGAGGCGGCGGCCCTAGCCGTTACGCCACCGTCGCTCTTAAATACTACAACTTAGACATATTGACATTTTGATTTAACCATAAGCACGTTTACACTATGAAGTTGCCTCCGAATAATATAAATAATTGTAAATGTCTCGAACACGTTCCACTATTTTACGTTGACAACACTAAATACGTTTAACACAGACGGTAAACCGTGACAACTACTCGTACTATCCCTTCAAAAACACAACATGAACAAAAACACAACATGCACAAAAACACAACATGTACAAAAACCAGCCAAGTGCGAGTCGGACTAGCACTCCGAAGGGCATAATATAGTATCATGACAAACCTATTCACATTACGAACAAAAGACATCAACGCGAGGGACAAATATATTATTTTTGTCATTTAGTTCGGACTCTTTAGCGCGAGTACGACTCACACTTGGCCTGATTTTCTTATTTCTTGTTTTACTTCTTCATTAGTACTTTAATCACACCAAGTTTCATGCTTGTATGTATTACCGTTTAAACGATAGAGCTAAATTAAAATATACTTCTAAAGACCTATAAAAAAACATATTTTTGTATGGAGACCCCCTTTTATTGTTTCATCATTACAGCTCATATACTTCCCCACCGAGGGGCTCGAGCCTACCCTGAATCAGGGCGATTAGGCCTTAGTCGACCACGCGGGCCCAGTGCGGGTTGGTATACTTCACACACAACCTTCGAGTTTCTTCGCAGGCGTGTGCAGGTTTCCTCACGATGTTTTCCTTCACCGTTAAAGCAATCGGTAAGTATGTAGGTAAGTTTTTTTTGAAAAACTCATTGGTACATTGGCCGTCCAGATTTGAACCCGGTACCTCTGGTTAGATGGACCGAGTCGTTACCGGTTGAGCCACCGACGCTTATTGTTTCACTTTTTCTAATTTAAAGTATTTACTGTTATAGCGGCAACGGAAGTACATGTTCTGTTAAAATTTTAACTGTCTAGCTTCATGAAATACAGCACGCTGAAAGACGGACAGATGGACAGACGGAGATACGGACAGACAGCGGAGGCATAGTGATATAGTCCCATTGGTCATTCGTTGGGTGTACGGACGAAACCCTTAAAATGCAAGTCTCGCAACGCAGTTCTTGTACCACACAAAGTAGTGATGAGATCTGATGTAAAGTCCCATGACCCAGTCGGTTATTTATTCAGTACCTATCTATGGGAGCGTCTATCCAACAGCTTTGTCATAAGGGTGGTACCTAACTAGTTAAATGATGAGGACCATATCTACATGAGACATCATTGTTACTTTACTAAATAGAATTTAATGACTTGGCCATCGCACGGACAATTTTTCTAATATTATAAATGTGAAAATGTGTTTGTTTGTTACCTTTTCACGCTTCAACACCTTGACCAATCTTCATGAAATTTGGCATGCAGGTAGCCTATGTCACGGGGAAGGACATATGCTACTTTTTATCCCGAGAAAATAGCATAGTCCGATGCAGTTCCCGAGGGAATTGAAAAAAATAGTCTTTTTTTGGTTCATTTCTTTAACATCGCCACAGAACAATGGATTGTTGTGATTTTTTGCACTGAGATGGTTGAGGGAGTGGTAAATGACATAGACTGCTAATCCGAATAGCCTGATCTGAAATAGGGATCTAGAGAAAAACTAATGTTCACACCGGCTCGCGCACCGCTCACCCTTAATGACATTCATAAAAATGATGTCCACACGGGCGAAGCCGCGGGCAAAAGCTAGTCATCATTACAGCTCATATACGTCCCCACCGAGGGGCTCGAGCCTACCCTGAATCAGGGCGATTAGGCCTTAGTCGACCACGCGGGCCCAGTGCGGGTTGGTCGACTTCACACACAACCTTCGAGTTTCTTCGCAGGCGTGTGCAGGTTTCCTCACGATGTTTTCCTTCACCGTTAAAGCAATCGGTAAGTATGTACGTAAGTGTTTGAAAAACTCATTGGTACATTGGCCGTCCAGATTTGAACCCGGTACCTCTGGTTAGATGGACCGAGTCGTTACCGGTTGAGCCACCGACGCTTTTTCTAAAGCTAGTAATCACATAATAATAATCTATTATTTAAAATTAATCTACGAGCAAATTAAGTAAAGCGCTCAGAGCGGAATGTTAGGTTAGTTTTGTTGTATGTATGTATAGTTAATGTTCTTTTGACGTATGTTTCTTTATTCCACGCTATCTTCTTAACGGCTTAATTCATTTTAGAGTGCGAGGTATCGTTAGATTCGTCTTGATCCCGCGAGTTACGCATTAACTTCGACATCCAAAAAAGAGGGGTACCTATTATTTTTATGCAGTCGTTTTTAGGGTTCCGTACCCAAAGGGTAAAAACGGGACAATATTACTAAGACTTCGCTGTCCGTCCGTCTGTCACTAGGCTGTATTTCATGAACCGTGATAGCTAGACAGTTGAAATTTTCACAGATGATGTATTTCTGTTGCCGCTATAACAACAAATACTAAAAGTTAAAAAAAGTAAAAAATAAGGGCCGTCTCCATACAAAAAACGTGTTTTTTTGATACATGATGAAACTAGCGCTATCTAGTATGATGGTATGGAACCCTTTGTGTGCGGTTCGATCTGACTCGCACTTAACCGGTTTTTTTTCAATGCATTAATTTAAAGTTATCACAAAAAGTTTTAAACAAATTTTAATAAAATTTATATAGGAAAACTAATATAAAAGAAGAATCATCAAAATCCGTTCAAAATCGGCGAATAAATCGAGTGACATACATACAAATAATTGGAATCGCTAAACACGGTAAAAAACCGACTTCCATCGCAACAACTTAGTACAATTTGGCATTATTATTTTTGGTTTTTTTAAAATTTTCTAATAAAGTATTACATCGATTTAAATATATATATATATAAAACTAACCTGGCAGCGCATCCCTATCGAATAAAAAAAGAATCAATAAAATAAGTTCACAATCTGCGAAGATAACGCGTAACAAACGTACAAAAACATACAGTCGAATTAAGATCCTCCTCCTTTTTGGAAGTCGGTTGAACATATCGTCGAAATGAGAACCTTCTCTATTTTTGAAGTCGGCATAAAAAGGTAGCGCATTTAGCCCACGTTTACCTACTCGTAGCCGTCATGCCGTCATGCCGTCCAGGCCCAATGTGACCACCAACGACTTTTTAATTATTTGCTTAATTAATATATCAAGTAAGCCTGATAAGTCATTAACATGAGTAATCATAGTGAGCGTATAGTGAGCATTTTTTTTAAATCCACAATTTCTCTATCTACCTACACTACTACTCAAAAAACACATTACTCAATTAACTGCAAGAATTCGAAGATTAATAGTCATATTTAAAAAATTAGGACATTTAATGGAACCGCATTATGCTAAAACGAGTATACTATGCACTCTGCCAATCTATAATAACCTATTGTATCCTAACCTGGGGCGGAGCCCCAAGACTACTCTTATGTCCCTCGAGGTTGAGCAACGTGCGGTTCTAAAAGTGTGCACTTTCAAACCATATTTGTTCCCAACAACTTGTGTGAAGTTTTGACAGTTCGTCAACTCTTTCTGCTGAGCGTCATTTTAAAACAGCACTCTGAACTGTTACTAACCTACACTAAGGAAGACACGGGTTTGTAATCAGTTGCAACAGTTTCGCACCACTTTTTGTCAACGATTTTATCAGTTTTAGGACCTTTTCTATATAATAAAATAAATAAAAAATTAACAATATGGATATAAGATGACAAAAACGGATTGTAAATTTAAGGTTTTAATCCACTGGCTGCTCACCATATCATATGATGACACAGAGAAATTACTTGCTATTGTTAATTAATCAACATCCGGATACCATATAAAAGCATACACAAGCACACACACACACGCAGACACACACACACACACACACACACACACACACACACACACACACACACACACACACACAAGCAAACACACATCAATACTATAGTTAAAACGTTAGTAGTACTGTGGCTAAAAGTTAAGCCTCATGTCCTCAGGGAAGCGCACTGTATACTGAAATACAGGTTTAAACAAACTTAGCTCGGTTACAGATGCTCTCATAATAGTTTTTGTACAATAACTAGCCCTAAATTAGATGTAAGATGTGATGTTAACATAAATTGGTCATATAAACTTACTTATTATATTACTATCCAAAAACTCTATATTTCCCGTAAAATAAGTAGGTAGACGTTTTTTTACATATTTTCCGCCTAGTAAACTTCGGAGGCAGTTTTTTTGGAGTTTACTCCTTAAGAATCGATTTTCATATATAAGGCCGGGGTATGAAATATATGGGAGTAAAATCAAACTACGATGTCACGCGATGATACCCGAAGTGCGTTAAACGAAAAATTTTACCTATCCCCGACCACAGTGTATTATATAGGTATATTATTGTATGTATGTGTTACTTGTTTTCGCGCCAAATTTGAAAAAAGAACCGCATGCGCTTCGTAGTGAGTTTCCAAATATGAGACAAAAAAATAATATTTAAAGAGTTTTTAATTAGTTACTAGACCGATTGCTTCCAAAATCCATATCTGAGGGTCCCTGAGGTCCCTTATCACGAATCCGTTGCCCAAATTGAAAAAAGTGGCCGCCATTTTGAACTTTTTGGTTACTGGATCGATTGCTTCCGAAATCGATATCTGGGGATCCCTGAGGTCCCTTATCACTAATCCGTTGTCGGAAGTGAAAAAAGTGGCCGCCATTTTGAACTTTTTGGTTACTGGACCGATTGCGTCCAAAATCGGTATCTGGGGGTCCCTGAGGTCCCTTAGCACGAATCCGTTGTCAGTATATTGAAAAAAGTTGCCGCCATTTTGAACTATTTAGTTACTGGACCGATTGCTTCCAACATCGATATCTGGGGGTCTCTGAGGTCCCTTATCACTAATCCGTTGTCGGAAGTGAAAAAAGTAGCCGCCATTTTGAACTTTTTAGTTACTGGACCGATTGTTTCCAAAAGCGATATCTGGGGGTCCCTGAGATCTCTTATCACGAATCCGTTGCCCGAATTGAAAAAAGTGGCCGCCATTTTGAACTTTTTAGTTACTGGACCGAGCGCTTCCAATTGAATTGTGAGTATAAATATATCCAAATTCGATCTTATATCTAGAGTAACAAAACCACTGTAGACCAGTGTTTTTAATAATATACTTTGGATCCACGGTGTGATGGATGAATGTACTCTCGGTCAGAAACTGTTTAAGCATGTAGATCTAGATTGAGATTCAAGTGAACACACTCAAAGAAGCTTGGTGAATGCGAAATCATTTGATGATGTCAGACCGGCTACCTTCTGTAATGCAGGATTTTATATCAAAAGGCAGTCTGGAACTCGGCCAAAACCTATTGACGTGAATTCCATGAACGTGAAAAATTCCATTTACCGAACACGTGTACTTTGGAGGCCTTTGTACCCTTGTAGAAAAATAATAAGTAATAATTAAACATTCTATATTGGACAACATAAAAAATACACAAACTTGATTTAAATATGTACATTGCAAAGGTGGCCTTATCGCTTTAGCGATTTCTCCTAGACAATCTTAAGTAACCGATAGGAATTAGTGGGTAAAAAGGCAAATGCTGGTAGGTAGGTATAAAGACTAAATTATACCGTCTACTAGATTCATTCGGCGACAGACAGATAGCTTACTTATGTCTTTCCCCGTGACCCAAGCTACCTCCATGCCAAATTTCATCAAGATTAATTGAGGTGATTAAGTGTGAAAAGGTAACAAACAAACAAATATACATTTAGACCCGCCCCGCTTTGCGCCGAGGGTGTCATACACTGCGCAAGTTACCTCTAAAAATTATCGAATTCACGATGAAACCAGCGGCAGTAGCGCTGGTTTGTGCCCACCTCCAATTATGTTATTTTCACGGGATAAAAAGTATAGCTTACTTATGTCCTTCCCCGTGACCCAAGCTACCTCCATGCCAAATTTCATCAAGACTAATTGAGGTGATGAAGTGTGAAAAGGTAACAAACAAACAAACACATTTATAATGTTAGTAAGAATTTAGCTCCAGTCTATCCAACTCACCTCATATCACTTTAAAAACGTGTTCGATTTGTTTTATAGCAAACTGGTCGGTGTATAGTAAATATTCATTACTATGCTAGTTGTGTGTGACGTTGAAATCTGTATTAACGAGTTGCATAAGGTCATGATCTAGCTTGCTTATTATACGGGGTGTAACTAAATTAGTCCAGGAGCCGGTAGTTAAGTGAGTGTAGGTCTCTCTGCCCTATTCAAGAGTATAAATGTCCACAAACATAATTCATTCTGTACGGCAATCTGTGCTTACAACAACCTTCTTATCCACATTAAAACTTGTTCAAATTCTAATTTCGAATCACTGTTGACCGAATAGATTCAAAACAAATGTAAAACAATTTCTCAGCGACAAAACCGTTATAATATGTATAATTGCATGCCATTGATGGTGGGACATCATCATCATCATCATAATATCAGCCGAAGGACGTCCACTGCTGGACATATGATACCTTAAATTTAAGAACACCTTGTATTCGACTATTTACTGGCAAATAAATGCTTTGACTTTGACTTTAGCTGGGGCTTTTCCATAAAAGAAGACGCGGGCGCCATTTTCTACATATAAAAGTAGTCTCCTGTTACCTCCCTGAATACTCTAGAGCAATTTTTTTTATCTATAAAACCTATCAATTCTTATTATAATAATAGGAAGTAGGAGCCTTCAAAAACTGAGAAAATTGCCCAATCACAACGTCACACCAAAAAAAGGTACGCATAATAACAATAAAACGAAAACTTGAAGACTTAATGACAATATTCAATTCAAATTATTAAAAGACTGTGTAAAGCTATCACTATGGAAAAAATATACTTAAAGTAATAAAAAAATCGATGTAATTGAATACATTTTTTAAAATATTACACTTTTGATGTAAAAAAATATACTGCAGACCCTGTTTTTGGCATTAATTACAAAATTTCTAGAAAACAAATAGTTAATGTTAAATGAAACCAACACACAAAAATCGGTGACTTTAACACCTTTCATTGTAATTGAAAACATTTTTTAAAAACTTATTTGAAAATGAAAAAGAATAGGTTTCAACGTAACAGCCACGTTGAAACCGCATTGATTTGAACTTAAATAGAATAGACTTACGTTCGATATAATTTTAACACGTTTCAACCTGCTCGGATTGAGTCGTCTTAAAGCCTTAAAAGCATAGATATAGATTTTTAAAATTATTTTAGAAAAAAAATATTGCTTAAGTTTTGGAGGAGGAAATAGGGGACTAGGAAACGCTGTTTTGGTCAATTTTAGTACCTATAATCTGTGCCTATAATCGGTCTGAGCTGCAGTTCTCCCTTTATCGCTGTATATGGAGAAGTTTGGGGGAGGGAGTCAGCAACATTTTATTCAAATACCTGCCTATTCTTTAGATTGAGTTTCCTCCTAATATACTCAACACGTGAAGATATTGTGAAGCTTCCCGAACGCTGCCCAGCCGAGTTGGATTCGTCGATTGATCTCTTTCTTGAAGTTGGACCTACTCGTACCTAACTGGACTGTTTGTCCCAGGTATACATATTCGTCAACAACTTCCAGTGTAGAGTCTCCAACCTTTAGAGGGGTGGGTGCGACACGGACATTTATTTTCGTCTTGTCCATGTTCATTTTAAGACCCACTTGTTGAAAGACTTTACTGAGGCCATCGAGCATTGTGCTTAGGTCTTCCATGGTCTCACTCAGCCATGACCAAGATATCGTCAACGAATCGGAGGTGGGTTATGTAGGTACTCGTTGATATTGATGCCGAGTTCACCCCAGTCCAGAAGCTTGAAAAAGTTAAAGTTCTCGAGTGGCGACTGCGCACCGGAAAACGGAGCATAGGCAGGCCTCCCACGCATACTGGTGAAGTTTGTGGGAAGCCGATGGAAGCGGGCAGCGCTGGACTGGTCGTAGTGGAAATCCTTGGGGGAGGCCTTAGTCCAGCATCGGACGATTTTCGGCTGATGATGATGATGATACTCAACAAACTTCCCCAAAAGACTTATAGTATAGTCAATTGGCAAAAAATAAACCATACGAATAAATCGGCTGATAGGCCCATAGTCATTTCGTAAATTAAAATCGGTCAAGTGCGAGTCGGACTCGCGCAAATGAGGGTTCCGTAGTCTTTAAAAAAATAGGATTATTTTAAAAAGCAAAATTTGTAGTTGCTAATAGAAAATTTTGTAAGGAATATCCATGATTTTTTTACAAATCCTACTACACAATAAATTGGTCGACTGTTACTCCTTAACTAAGATAGCCTACTTGGCCGTTATAGTTCTCCTTTTAAACTAATTATACCTGTGCTACTATTTAAAAAAAAGACGAGATGCCATCAAACAGCGAAATGTTTACATGTATATTATATTACTAGCTTTTTCCCGCGGCTCCGCCCGCGTGGACGTCGTTTTTATGACTGTTTTTAATGGTGATTAGTAAATTATGTCGTTTCCCACCTCCTCAACCATCTCTGTGCAAAAAATCACAACAATCGGTTATTTTTTTAGTTCCCTCAGGAACTGCATCAGATTATACTATTTTCCCGGGATAAAAAGTAGCCTACGTCCTTCCCCTTGACACAGCCTACCTGCATGCCAAATTTCATAAAGATTGGTCAAGGCGTTGAAGCGTGAAAAGGTAACAAACAAATAAACAAACAAAAGAACACATTTTCACATTTATAATATTAAGTAAGGATGTTTGTCTCCGTATTTCTCCGAAACTAATTATCAAAATGCAACACTTACATAATTGTTTTTTAATTGCATTGATTATATTCCAACTTAAGAAACAGTGCACGTTTTATCAAAATCGGTTTAGTAGTCTCCAATATATGAACTGTTATGTGTGTACTAATCACTGGTAATACACGTCATCGTCGGTTTACCGCCACAATATTGTGAATAAAGTCGGTTGTTTTTAACGTTTTTAGCGTCGTTGTCAATTATTATTAACACGTTAACACAGTCCCCATACAAGCATTCCGAAACACGCCATGATGATCTATCCGACCGATTTCGGTCATAGCGACCACTTCGACTCCTAGTCGGTTTGCCGCGGTGCGCTCGAAGATGGTTTGCGTAGCCAATCTTCGCAGCGAAACTCCTCGCGCACTGAGGGCATTTAAGTATGCCTCCCTCGTAATTGTATGAAATGGTCGCAGGTGGTCGGGCATTTAACTGGTCGCGTTTGGTATCAAGGTCAGCTTAACGCTGATCCTCGAACTCGCGTACTTGCCTATTCACAATCCTGTGCCATTCTGATGTCAAACTCAACTCTCCCATTGAGAGGGTTCTATGTTGCATCCTTTCATATGTCGCTTCTGAACATCTTTGTACCGGAGGAGCTGTCCGCAATGTTTCCGCGTACCCTCCCCCATTTCAGAATAAAAGATGCATTTTGCCACTCTCTCCTCCTTCGTACGTGATACGTGACCGCACCACCGAAGCTGCCCATATGTCCATTCCATATGTGTGAGCCCGTAGAGTAACGCAAAGCTCGTGTGTCTCATAGGCATAGGGTACACGAACCCGGCGGAACCGCTCCCTGTGTACCATATACGGTACATCAAACTGTTAACTTGTTATAATTGACTATGGGTTCCAGGGGAGAATTGTGCACTATGATGAGTACTTAACACCAGTTTTAATACACCTGTAGGATATTATTTAAGTGCACTCTTTCCTGTGAAATTGCAATCTTGGCCGTCCATCATATTATACAGGTGTAACAAAATTGGTGTAGGTCCCGTTAACTGGGGCTTCTACTCATCATACTGAACACTTTACCCCAAGGAAACCATTGTCAATTCTAAAAAAAAAAATTGGACATATGCAAATATGAATATGACAAATAGTCAAAAAAATAATGTCATTATTTAGATTAAATACAGTCTCAGGTTATGGTATTTGTTATAGAATCAACACATAACCATATATCTTTGTCATTTACATAATTTATTATTTTATAACATGCTCTAGAGCATTTTTACATGAGTCTTGAATTTAATATCTGACAAACTAGGTACATTTTTGGGATTTTTTTTGTAGAATCATAAGCACTGTCCCACAAATGACTTTTTAACCTTACTCAGTCTCGAATATGCTATATCCATTTCATTTACATTTCTTAAGTTAAAAATTATGTCTGTCACTGTTTCTAAAAATAAATGCAAATTCTTACGAACGTACATCGTCAATTACCATCAGGTCTTATAATTTTTTTTAGATAGCTAGTTGTGTGTGTGTGTGTGTGTGTGTGTGTGTGTGTGTGTGTGTGTGACGTGTCGGTGGAATGGGTAATGGACATTGTAAGAGCCACAGGAGTCATGACTTAGCTTGCTAATTATAATTAGCATATTGTTATGGCCATGTATGCGGTGCTATTTAGATATTGCAATCTTGGATCAAATAATGATTAACAGAAAAGGGTTTCCTTAGGTTGCTCCATATTTCTGCACCGACATATAACTGACCTCACCGGCGAGGGCAACGCGGCGTGCCCCTGCTTCTGGCGCTTATCAGCGTTATCAGCATATTCCAGGCCGATTTTCTCCGATCACACAGCCCCCCCTCTCCCCCCTAACCTATACGGAGGTCCGTGTCCACCTGGGCGCCCGTAGGGAGCTAACAGTGATGTGACGGGAATTTCAATATTTTTAAACTTGTCTGTGTTTGACGTAAAATTATCTTGTTTTATAGTGATACATGGCTTAAAGACCCTCCACATCTTCAAGCCGGAACACACAAACACTGTTAACATTATGTTTGGCGGCAAGATTCAATAAAAATATGCTTTTACCAACCAAACCCAGTCTTGCAAAGTTAGACTCAGCCGGGAATCGAACCCGCGACCTTTTGATATGAAACTAATGGACTAACTACTATGCCACGCAGACGGTTAACTAATTTCAAAATGACCAAGTTTTGATATCTAAGTTAGTTTGATATTTTGGACAGAATATACAGAAACAGATTAAAAGCGACGTAATACTATGTATGTATTACTAATTACTATAGCTTCTTTGCTCTTCTAGGAATAACTGCAGATTCTAATAAAAAAAACTGGAGGTTTACAAGTTATAATGGGGCGAAGGCAAATGCATCAAAAACTTGCAACAAAAAACCGCAATCGAAATTGTTATGTTTGGCTGTCGTAAAACTCAATAGATGGCGCCACTAGTACTTTAAATCGCGGTGTTAACTTTAATCTGACGTTACATCTCACTACGAAACTTACAAACAGAAGTAATTTTATTCGTTTTCACAATAATTTTTGAAATCGCAAACTATTATAACAATAGCTGCGATTAGGATAAGAAAACAAACTGTATGCGTTGCGGCAAGTCTTTTGGATGTGGAATAAAGTGGATACTTACTTATCTCTCTCTCTCTCTCTTTGAAAGAATTTTAGTAGGACTCCAGTTCAGATCAGAATTTGGAACGTCACATCAGCATCCTGAGCACGAGAATTTGATTTCTGACTACAGATAACTGTTCTTTATCAATCATGATTAGCCATCAAATATTGACTCACTTTATCCAAAAAAAAATATTTCACAAGATTTTGTATTTGTGAAACGTATAAGCTAATTAAAATATAATAGCAATAATAAAAACAACCTCGAATGAAAAATATTTTTTGTTTGAGAATTTTTGTTTTGAAATGACAGTAGTAAAAAATAAAAGTTTAAAAAACTAACCCGACTACGAAAAAGTATGTAAACAAGAATTTCCCGCCTGTAACCATAGCCTTTATTTTTCCATTCATCAGGGGTAATAGGCGTGGTGGTCGCAAGCCATAACTTTTGATTACGACAAAGCTTGGAAAAGATTAAAAAACTAAAACTCGACTACGAAAAAGTATGTATAAAAGAATTTCCCGCCTGAAATCATAGTCTTTACTTTTCCATTCATCTGGGGTAATTAATAGGCGTGGTGGTCGCAAGCCATAATTTTTGATTACGACAGGGCTTGCGACTACGGCTATTACCCCATTTCCATTTTGAAGGGAAAAATAAAGGCTATGATTTCAGGCGAGAAATTCTGGTTTACATACTTTTTCGTAGTCGGGTTTTAGTTTTTAAACTTTTATTTCTATATTTTTTGTGCTCAGAGCTTAACGCCATCCCATCTCGCTACCCAAAGTATCTAAAAAAAAATTTTTTGGGTTGTTTCATTCACCTGTAAAAACTGCCATGTTGATATTTTTAATATGCTTAATATCCTTTGACACGCGGAGTGATGACACTCACGCATTGCTCCATAACGCAACCGAATATTTGGTCAGTTTTTGCATAATTATCATGAGTACAACTAGTACTTTAATTTTCTATCTTACTCAGCCACTTCCCTTATCGTTTTATTTGGTCACTATAACTAGTTTTTCAGGCGCTATAAGTACATAACACAAACACTTTGCGCAGGCAGACCGACATATTTAACATCAGAGGGTCGCCATTTATCCTCTCTACCTAAGTTTATCCATTTCCATTATCGTTACCAAATTTGTCGTTACCTCCTAGTATAATACTTTCTCGCGGGCCTTCACCGTCCGGCGTACCTACACAAATCAACAATAAACATTACGCTCTTGTAGCTTATAGAGCCTACGCTATAAAATCATAATTTTAGAGTAATATTCTGTGAAACTCAACATACATATAGTTCAACTAGCTGACCCGGCCACGCGTTGCTGTGGCTAAAGTTTTTGTTATATTACATTATAGTAAACAATCTAAGAGGAACAATAAGAGAACATCAGTCACGGAGTCCACTATGCTTTTTCACACAGATGGTATTTGTAAAAAAATATGGTGATCTCCTTATTTGACTTTCTACTACTATAACCCTTTAGTACAATGAAATTATTTACGAACAAAGACGAAAATGTTGATGTTGGTATACAAATTCACTGGATTGAGATTTGAAGGGGAAGTACGTTGAACACAATTAATTAAAATGTTCTTACCTTTGATATTAAGCAGAAATCAATAGGTACAAAATAAAAATTTATCAGATTTATTATTTCCATTTAATTTTATAACATATATAAGTATATTACAGTATAATACAGTAAATAACATGTGACGCTTAAACTCATGAATGAGGAAGGCAAGGCAGACAGTCTTAAACTTTTAAACATTAATATCTATTTTTTTGAATTATAAATACTTTCAATTTCAATTTAATTTAACACCAATCGGTGCACAATGTTTTTGGTTAACCTGTCTTTAGCTAACACAAATAGATTCGACGGTTTCCCAACACGTGAACACGCAACATATAGTTGCCCATGAGAAAAACATGGATTTTCCAAATCTAAACCACAAATGGACATTGTTTGACCTTGAGATTTATTTATAGACATGGCGAAAGCTAAACGAATTGGAAACTGTAGCCTTTTGAAGGGTATGGTAGAATCCGATGGTATCATCGGAATACGTGGCAGCAGGACCACTTTTCCTTTAAACTTCCCAGCCAAAATGGTTGCTTCAAGAATGTTTCCGGTGATCTTTTTGATGACCAAACGCGTACCGTTACATAATTGAGGTGGATTCAAATTACGGAGGAGAATAATAGGGGAACCAATCTTTAATCGAAGATTATGTGGTGGCATTCCAGGGATATCTAATGAATTTAAAAATTCAATCGGAAAATTTACACTTTCATTTTCATCAACAACAGTATCGATTGATTTAAAAGACATCAGATCGCCTGGTAACAACTGTTGTATCTGGAAGTTAATTTCGTCAACATCAACGTTTTTGGCTGCCAAAATCGCCCGTTGACTAAGCCATTCATGATTCAAATAATTATTCTGTATATCCGGGAAAATACTCTGAATCAATTCATTTTTATCCTGAACAACAGTGCAAAAATTGTCTGGTAGTTTAATGCACTGCGTATTTGGTTGCAGTTCTATTTTACCGTTCCCAATATCTAACTACCATTGCTTAAAAAAAAAGTACAAAAAGATTTTATTCCATATTTGGCTGTATAGCTCCAACTACCATTGCTTAAAAAAAACAAAGAAGTAATAAAAGCGCGGTTAAGCGAAAATAAATAATAAATATGAATGAACAAAGTGCATTTATTATTAATGAAGAAAGTCACGAAAAAATAGTGAAAGAAAATGAGTGAGTACTCTATATACATACATTTTATTATTATCACAAATGCAGTATTAATTTTGAATTGAAAATATAATACTGCTATAAAGGTGACCTAAATTTTTGATATTAAAAGTAGCCCTCTTTTATACACACAAACACACACACGCGTATAGTTTAAATTCTATTAAAATGTAGCTTATATGACACGTTCGTAGATTTACCATAGCAGCGCCATCTATTGATTACTTACTCAACCCAGTCGAAAGGTATCGACATCTGTTAGAATCATTTGGAGTTAACAGATAATTGTGACTGTCAAATAATAACAGACAAATAATTAGCAATAAATTAAAATTGCGACTATAATTTGAGATTTAAACTATCCTATCTCTCAAGTTGGATCGAACTGCACATGGTGTGCGAATTTTATTATAATCGGTTAAGTGGTTTAGGAGTCCATTGAGGATAAACATTGTGACACGAGATTTATATATATTAAGATTACGTAACTCTTGCCTTAAGATATCAAGAAAACTACAAGGAATATTTCGTTATCAACATTTCTGTCATAATATGGAGCTACTGTCGAGGATCTTCAAAAACAAAATTATCGGATGTATTCGACGGAACTAGCTTTTATACAGGGTGTAACTAAATTGAAGTAGGTTCCATTAACTGGAGCTTCTACTCATCACTGAACAACTTTAACCAATGAACCCATAGTCAATTTGCAAAATAAATTTCGACCCTCCATACATAAATGCACAAAATTGGTCAATCAGCTGATCGTTTTGTATAAAGAGTCCAAATTTTTTTTTTTGCGATTTCTGCAAACTTTTTGAACAAAAGTTGTTCAGTATGATGAGTTGAAGCCTCAGTTAACGGGACCTACACCAATTTTGTTACACCCTGTATAACAACGAAATAAAGTGAACAAAATCAAACAAAAAATCTTGGTAAGCCCGCTTCCATCTGCGGCATCATCGTCACTTACCATCAGGTGAGATGATGCCAAGGGCTTAATAATTGTTTAAAAAAACCCGGCCAAGTGCGAATCAGAACCGCACACAAAGGGTTCCGTACTATAATACTAGATGGCGCTAGTTTCTTCGCGTTTAAAAAAATATTTTTTTGTATGGGGACGTTTTTTACTTTTTCTAATTTGTTGTATTTGTTGCTATAGCGGCAATAAAAATATATCATTTGTGAAAATTTTAACTGTCTAGCTATTACGGTTCATGAAATACAGCCTGGTGACAGATGGACAGACGGACGGATAGTCTCGTAAAATGGTCCCGTTTTTACCCTTTGGGTACGGAACTCTAAAAACCAGCTGTGCCTAAGTTTCACTAGAGACGCTCAAAGACAAGCGTTTCAGATTGGTTAAATAATAATAGCTTCAACCTCCTCCATGGCGTAGTGGCAAATCAATGTGTTTCATATCAGGTGGTCGGGAGTTCGGTTCCCGGCGGGGTTTAACTTTGTAACACTATGCTTAGTTAGTGGTAGGGCATTTTGTTTTTGTGTATTACTGGCATTAACCAAAAAAACTGGTTTGTGAAAAACGTCCATCCGTGTGTCGGTCCGTCCATCACGCTTTCCCTCCATACAAAAATGCAATTTAAAGAATGAAACGATAAAAAATTTAAAAAAAGGTAAAATGTACTTAAATATTTTCAAAATTGCTTTCTTCGAGTTATGAGAATGTTACGTATCATTTGAGGTATATTTGACCAAAAATGATTAAAACGTATTGTATCTGGAGGAGCCAAAACTTGTTATGTTTTGAAAATGATTTTTATTTTAATTTAAAACAAGTGATTTAAATGTTATGATATAAATATTTTTAGAATCGTCCTAAAACGCCCTTTCACTTGAAGCTACATACGACAGGTTTCAGAATAAAAAACAATTACGTCATAACTGCTCTCCTTTTTTTTATTTTTTGGTGCTACGGGTATACATATTTCCTAAATTTACAGCTGTTTACTGAATTTTGGGGCGTTCCGCTAGCACTACAGTGGCTAATCATTCATGCCTTCTTTAGGTCCTCTTTGAGAGATTTCACATTGTTCACGTGTCAACTATTTTTGGAAACTTCTGTTTCTTATCTTGTATTCTTCTGTATCTTGACTCTTGAGATTAGCTAGAAAATTTGCAGGCGAAGGGCAACGCGAAATGTGTATTAAGCGTCGTAGATGTGCCCTAACAGTCTTTACTTACAAATTTCTCTTATAAAACCCAATTTTTCTTTCCAGCCATGACGATTGCGGCGTCAACCCGAGAAGTATTCACAGCAAAGCAAGGAGGCGACATAACATTTCGCGACATGGTTGACGAAAGAGACGCGCTAGGCGAGTCGCAGATACAAAAACTGTTTGCTGGATCAACGGTGCTTATCACTGGCGGCACGGGATTCTTGGGGAAGCTGCTCGTCGAGAAATTATTGAGGTAAGCACAGGCATGATCAACAAGAAACATTTTTCCTCAAAGCGAAGCTCTAACTCTTCGACCTACCTTCATCATTCATTATCTGATAACCTCTGATAATGATTATCATATCAGCCGAAAAATGTCCACTGCTGAAAATACTAGGGTTTCCACAGTCAGTTCTGCACAAGCTTCCAGAGGCTTCCAGCTACCTTTTCCAAGTTTTTGGTATACCAAGTCGAGGTCCTGCCTACCCACATCTTCCGGTGCGCGTTGGCACTCGAAAACTTACCTTCCCCAACGGCCATCCGTACTGTCTACATATTATTATTTACCATATACGAGTATATTAGAAGTTATTATCTTAACTTAATTAATTTAATACATGTATTAGGTCACGAACAAAATGTCAGTGTTTCAAATTTATTAAACTGTAGAAAAACCAACTTAAATGCCATAATATCCTAATTGTTTAATTGTATTCTGAACATACCTATATCATATATATGTATAATAGCTTCTAGCGACCTTTGTAATTATTTGTATGCAACACCGTTGTAATAAATAATATAATGGCAACCCAGCTACAAAAAAATGTTATGGCGGGGCAGCTCTTAAACTTTTGTCTTTATCCTTTACTTTACGTGTAAAGAGAAAAGAAAATAACCACACTTTTGCGCTTTTTCGATGTTTTTCGTTGTATTTTTATCAAATTTATCTTAAATAAATACCTCTTCGATGTTTTCTCTCTAATTACTTATGAACTTTATTTTCGTAAATAAATCATATATTATGATATAACAAGCGTCGATGGCTCAACCGGTAACGACTCGGTCCTCCTAACCAGAGGTGCCGGGTTCAAATCCGAACGGCCAATGTATCAATGAGTTTTTCGAAACTTACGTACATATACACCGATTGCTTATACGGTGAAGGAAAACATCGTGAGGAAACCTGCACCCAACCTGCGAAGAAACTCGAAGCTTGTGTGTGAAGTCGACCAACCCGCACTGGGCCCGCGTGGTCGACTAAGGCCCGATCGCTCTAATCAGTATAGGCTCGAGCCCCTCGATGGGGACGTATATGAGCTGATACGACGATGATATTACCTATTTTTCGAAATATAACGATAAAATGACTCAAAAAGAGGTACGTTTGCGAATTTATTCTATCGAGCTAGCTTTTTTAAATCGTGTTTTTATTCGATACAATTCCTCGTCGATATCCTCAATAACACCAATATATTTTCCTAAATTTTCATTTTACTGTTAACAATTTAAAAAAATATATTTGAAATACCTGTAAATAAATAAATAAATAAATATTCTGGGACAAATCACACATGGTCACCTGGCCCCAAAGTAGGATTCCCTGTGTTATGGGAACCAGAGACTGATATACATACTTATATAAGTTTAAATACATACATATATAGATATTTAACACCCAGACACAGAGCAAACAAAATCTGCTCATCACACAAATGTTTGCCCTGGGTGGGGATCGAACCCACAACTCTCGGATCAGCAGTCAAGAGCACTAACCATGTGTTTGTGGATTTTTAGGTATACCTCTGTAGGCCTCTCTGAGCTGTATGTACTCGATTACCTGCAACACGTGTATTCTGAATTTATATTTTAACTATTAATACAGTCCATTTCTCTACATAAAAGCTTGATTTTCATTTTCATTTCTTTTCAATTCATTTTTTTTTTTGGACTGACTCGGTGGCTCAGTGGTTAGTGCTCTTGACTACTGATCCGAGAGTTGTGGGTTCGATCCCCACCCAGGGCAAACATTTGTGTGATGAGCACATTTGTTTGCTCTGTGTCTGGGTGTTAAATATCTATTTAAGTATGTATTTAAACGTTCCCATAACACAGGGAATCCTACTTTGGGGCCAGATGACCATGTGTGATTTGTCCCAGAATATTTATTTTATTTTTATTTTATTTTATTATACACTACACTAAGCAACGACGACATGCACTTCAACATCTTGGTTAGGATTCCGTACATCCGATGGAAAAAAAGAAACCCTTAATAGATTACGTATGTGTCTGTCTCTCCGTCCGTCCATCAGTCTATCACACCCGATTTTTCCCGAATCTACTTCCGAAAAAAAGTTGAAATTTGGTCACAATATAACTTCGATAACCCAATCGCGGATGTAAAAAGTAACGAATTTTTATTTTGGGGGACAAATAAGAAAAATTAAAAACAATCTGTTTTTGTAGTGCATCATGTGACATATTTTGAAATGAATGGGCTTGTTATAAGAAATATAAATGAATATATTTAAAATTGCATAATTTAAAAGATATGAAGGAAAAAATTCGAAAATTGAACATTCCCAACCCCCCCTATATCCGAAATAAAAAAATGGGAATATAAGGTGAACATCAAATCATCATGATTAGGATGATGAGAAATACATTACAGCTGAAAGACGTCCGTTGCTGGGCAAAGGCTTCCCAAAGGATTTCCACAATCAATTGGCGTTCGCCGGGGATTTATTCGCAACCCACGCCCCGCTGCGCCGGTATCGTAACCGCTTCTGGAGCGCCGGGGACTAGGGGACGTTTTTTGGGTGTGTTATCCATTTTGGGGGGCTTGCCATAGTCGCCACACTTGGCAGGCGATGTGGTGGCACCATGGCGCAGTTGCACGACCCTCATTGGAAGAAATGAGACGGCCGACCCCATTATAGTATTAAAATATAATGTTGTCTATTAATATTCTCTTCATGTTGTGCACTTACATAACAATTTAAATGTAACGGTTTCTAGATTATTATCATAATTATTATCTTTGTCAGTACAGTTTGTAACTCTTTTTAACCGACTTCGAAAAAAGGAGGATGTTTCTCAATTCGACTGTATATATTTTAATTTTTTTTATGTGTGTTCGCGCATAACTTCGTCGTTTATGAACCGATTTCGATGATTATTTTTTTGTTGGAACGAAAATATCCCAAGGGTGGTACCGTGATAAGAAAACCAGGATCTGATGATGGCATCCCAGAGAAATTCGAGGGGAACCTTCAAAAATCGTAGTGGCGACTAGTGCGTTTGAAGTCGGTTTTTTTTTTTCGTTTATAGTTGTACCTTGTTTGAGTACCTACCTAAATAAATAAAAAAGCCAGCCAAGGACGAGTTGAACTCGCGCACCGTACATCCTCAGTAGTACAACAAGATACTTATTAATTTTAAGGCGAGGCAATAGTAAAACAGGCTGTCTCTGATTTTAGGGTTCCATACCTAAAGGGTAAAAACGGGACCCTATTACTGAGACTTCGCTGTCCGTCTGTCTGTCTGTCCGCCCGTCTGTCATCAGGCTGCATTTTATGAACCGTGATAGCTAGACAGTTGAAATTTTCACAGATGACGTATTTCTGTTGCCGCTATAACAACAAATACTAAAAAACAGAATAAAATTAATATTTAATGGGGACTCCCATACAAAAAAACGTTATTTTTTTTCTCCTTTTTGCTCGATATTGATAACGGCAACAGGTAGATACTTGAAATATTCACAGAATATTAAGTTACATATTCACTTTAAAAATAATTAATTAAAGTAAAATAAAACAAATATTTAAGGGGGCTCCCATACAACTAAAATGATTTTTTTTGCTCGTTTTTGCTCGATATTGATAACGGCAACAGGTAGACGCTTGAAATATTCACAGAATATTAAGTTACATATTCACTTTAAAAATAATTAATTAAAGTAAAATAAAACAAATATTTAAGGGGGCTCCCATACAACTAAAATGATTTTTTTTGCTCGTTTTTGCTCGATATTGATAACGGCAACAGGTAGACGCTTGAAATATTCACAGAATATTAAGTTACATATTCACTTTAAAAATAATTAATTAAAGTAAAATAAAACAAATATTTAAGGGGGCTCCCATACAACTAAAATGATTTTTTTTGCTCGTTTTTGCTCGATATTGATAACGGCAACAGGTAGACGCTTGAAATATTTAAAATATTGAGTTGTATTATTCAATTTAAAAATAAAAAAATAATTACAATAAAATTAATATTTACGGGGGGCTTCAATACAACAAACGTGATTTTTATAGATAATGGTACGGAACCCTTCGTGTGCGAGTTCGACTCGCACTTGGCCCGTTTTTTCTTTACGTGTAGAGTGTAAAGAAAAGAACCACACTTTTGCACTTTTTCAATGTATTTTCGCTACAATTAAAAACTACAATTAATTTTAAAAAATCCAAATATTCAAGTGTCTTTAAGACTAATCGACTAAGAAAATTTTGAGGTTTTAATCGGTCTGGTTTGCTTGTAGAATGCAAATCTCTGTTTCAAAAGAGGTTTCTTTGAAATATATATATCTTAATATATATAAATCTCGTGTCACAATGTTTGTCCTCAATGGACTCCTAAACCACTTAACCGATTATAATAAAATTCGCACACCATGTGCAGTTCGATCCAACTTGAGAGATAGGATAGGGTAGGGCAGGGCAGTGTAATGTAATGTAAGGCGGTACAAAGTATATATATATATATATATATATATATATATATATATATATATATATATATATATATATATATATATATATATCTGTTAAAAAAGTTAACTAGTCGTGTTTTTGCAACAGACAAAATGAAGTCATTGAAATGAAGAATCAGGTAACAAAATATCACTTTAATAGATTTTGTAATTGCTGAGAAAAATCAAAATTCCTGCGATCAAAGTTTCCAACGCGTCGCCTTAAACAAAAGATATCAACGCGAGCGGCAGGAAAATGTCGTTTTTTTATTCAGTTCAGACCTGTTAGCGCGAGTAGAAGTCAGACTGCCGCAGTTTCTATTATTACTTTAGGTCTTTAACTTACGATTATGATCAGACAAAGTTTCACGCTTGTTGTTTTACCATTTTTACGATGAAACACGAACAAAAAACCTTTAAAAAAACACTTTTCTTGTATAGGGAGCCCCTTCATTATTCACTTTTTTTTATTATCATTTCTAAGTTATTAGGTAGTGAATCTTCCATAATAATATTAATAATAGATGTTCTGTAAAAAAAAAAAGCAATACATTAAAAAAAAACTCCGGGAGTGCCGATAGAAATGAAACCTTTTTACAGTTTCATAAGTTTTGACGTAGGCACAGTAAAGTTACTTATCTGTTATGTGACGTAGGTATCGTATTCTCTTATCTAATCTTATCGTATCGTATCGTTTTATGAAGGTATGAAAAGTTATAAAAGTTTCGGTAACAGGTAACTGTAAGGTGTCTCGACTTCAATCGTTTTTTCCATCTCAAATACAGTTTTGCACGTTTTGTTCCTGGTGCCCAACGCGCCTAAATAAATTTTCACTTCAAAAGTCAGATAGACAGATGGACGGACGGACGGACGGGTAGCGTAGGCTTAGTAGTACGGTTATCTGGTACGGAAACCTAAAAATATAAAAAAGTTCTTACCTAATAAATTTCATATCACCCGAAAGACGTCCACTGCTGGACATAGGCCTCCCCCAAGGATTTCCACGACGACCGGTTCTGCGCTGCCCGCATTCAGCGGCTTCCTTATTACGGTACGTTTCTTACATAATAATTTATTTATTTATTTATTTACGTTACAAAAATTACATGTTAACAAAACATTATGTTAATAAATAACAGAAACTTAGGACACTTTCCTGCTCCTAAGCTGATTGCGCAAACGCAAATCACTGTGCAAGGTCTGGTGCGCAGACGCACGTGGCCCCGTACGCAGTTGCAATATTAATGACCCGTCAGCTGGGAGGGCGTTTTAATTGATGCGGCCCTAGGGATGATCTAGAAACTTCCTTGATTAACTATATATAAGGTGTAACAAAATAAGCTAAAACTATTTTAACTGGTGCTTCTACCCATGAAACTGAACAACTTTCCCCTTGGAATCCATAGTCAAATCTCAAAATAAAATTTGAACTTCCCATACTAAGTTTGCCGATCAGCTGATTAGTATGGGAAGTTAAATTTTACATATACAAATACATAACATTTCAACGTATAAAAATAAAAATGTTAATGTACGCTTGTTCAAAATTTTAAATGTCCGAAAGTTTTTCACCAACTGCTTTGAAATTTTGAAATAACGTAATATACGAACATCACACGTTTTTATTTAAAATACGCGGAAAAAGCCTTGGGCGGATTGCTTATAATTATTTAATAACATTCGGAAACAAATCACACAAAACTATGGTCGAGTGCGGGGCAGCGCCAATAGCATCCTGGCTATGTTTGCCAGTAGACTAGATTGCGCAATTGTGAACCACTGCTGCTTGGTTCACGTTGCCAATAACAGTCGTGATATTGTAAATAAATTTCATATAATGTAAATGTAATTGTGTATATTACTAACACTAGTCTAAGTCCAAGAATAAGTCACTAACACTATTGTGATCCATTGTTGGTCGATAAATAAATTTTATTATTATTATTATTATTATGGTCTATTCTAGAAATCAGTTCACTGGTTCGTGTCAGTTATTCAAATCTTTTTTTAACCACCTCCGTGGCGTAATGGTTAGTCCATTCGCTTCACACCAAGACGTCGCGGGTTCGATTCCCGGTGGGGTCAACTTGTAAGACTCGGTTTGGTTGGTGGTAGGGCATTTTCTAAGCCCGCCTGGTTAGCTACCACCATCTTATCTAGGTCTTGCCGCCAAACATCATTGTCAACATTTGAAGATAAGATAGTCAGTTCTCCATTGCGTTGGGGAATCTTGGTAAGCCCGCTTCCATCTTCGGCATCATCGTCACTTACAATCAGGTGAGATGATGCCTAGGGCTTACCAATTGTGAATAAAAAAATAAATCTAAACGCAAATTCGAGTAAACAATACAACGAATAACTGATAAAAAAGGAACTCATACGTATTTTGGTAAATTAAGATTCGGAAAAATGAAATTAGGAACTAAGGTAGATAGGAGAGCTGAATAAACGAAACATCTCCGAAATAAAAGGTTCGCTTATCTGTTTCCTGATGTTTTGGTTGTATAGTTACTTGTAAGAAAATCATAATTATGATTTAACAATTGGAAACGCTGAAAACGTTAAAAAACCTATTTCAATCACAACAACCAAGTACCACTTTGGTACTTACATTTTGGTACTTAATGTTTTTTAGTTTTTGTTGATTTGCTTAAAAAATACTAAACGGATTTTGAGTGCGAGCGTCGGTGGCGTAACGGATAGGGCCCCTTTCTCCTGTCTGGGACCAATGTGTTTTCTCGAATTTCGATTTCATATGTACGTTCATCCGGCGCTCTTACTAGATATATTATCTTATCTATTTACACATCGTGAGGAAACCTGCACACGCCTGCCAAGAAACTCGAAGGTTGTGTGTGAAGTCAACCAACCCGTACTGGGCCCGCGTGGTTAACTAAGGCCCAGTCGCCCTAATTCAGGGTAGGCTCGAGCCCCTCGGTGGGGAACGTATATGAGCTGATATGATGATGTCTTGACAAACAAAACAAAAATTTCACACCATTCCTGATCTTAACAGTTTGTCAGCGTCATCTATTTCATCATCATCATATCATATCATCTGTGAAAATTTCAACTATCTAGCGATCATGGTTCATGAAATAAAACCTGGTGACAGACAGACAGACGTATTGAGAACCTCCTCCTTTTTGGAAGTCGGTTAAAAAACTTGTGAATCAATTGTTGTTGTTGTTGTGATGAGTGATGACAAAGTAGACAAGTCTATAGATCGAACCCGCGATCTCCTTATGTGAAGCTAATGGAATAAAGAAGAAGAGTAACAGAAAAAAAAGGATAAAAGAGTAGCCGAAAAACCTCGCATGATTTGTGCACAAGCCCTAAGTAAGTTAAGCAGGTACTTGTCGGTGTATGTGTGGGCATCATTGTGACGTCTGCGTCTATTACCTCACATCTCGGCAAACTGTTTATTCTAAAATTCAAGTTTTCGTGCATTACTAGAACTTAGGAGTCATCTAATAGTGGGTGCTTAGGAAGTGCTAAAGATCAAAAATTTATTTTGTGAAAATTTATGTTTTTTTTTTCATTTTTAATTCTTTTTAATCACGGTACGGTAAGATGAGACTGTACTTCACACCTGGACTGCTTCTTTCTATATATCAAACACAAGTCCGATCTTGCGTGAGTACTGTTCTCACCTATGGGATGGATCAGCCCGCTATCAGCTGGATACCTTGGACGCCATCGACCAACGCGTCCGGAGACTCGTTGGTCAAAAACAAGCTCCAAAGCCTCGAACATCGCCGCAAAGTTGCCTGTCTTTCGGTATTTTATCGAATTCATTTTGGAGAGAAACGCGATAAGGCTAGGCAGCTGCGCTTTTTTCAAAACCTCCTCGTTGGTGACTCTGCCCTTCCATGTTATACCTTAGATCATACCAAAACAGCGCATGTAGAAAGTATTGAGTCGACACACTTGTTTTGCATACGAAGTCCAGGTTTCAGCACCGTACAAGAGTATGCTCAAGATGCAGGCCTGAAAGACGATCATCTTGGTCTTAATAGGAAGATGTTTGTTGTGCCGTACTCTTGTACTGAGCCTCCCGAACGTGGTCGCCGCTTTGCCGATACGGGTATCGATCTCTGCGTTTAGAGAGAGATTGTTCGACACGGTCGACCCTAGGAAGCAAAACTGGTCGACTTTCTTAAGTAGTGCTCCATCAAGTGAGATTGAGGGTGGAACCGCGCTGCATTGTGATAGCATAAGTGTCTTTTTGACATTTATGGACATGGCGAAAAGTGTACAGGCCTGAGAAAACTTGTTGTCCATGGACTGAAGCTGGTAGTCAGAGTTAGCCACAAAGGCTGCGTCATAGGCGAAAAGAAGGCTATCGATGAAAAGGTCCTCACAGTTTCTCTTGGACTTGAGGAAAGAAATGATGTTGTAAAGCTTTTCGTAAATACTAAAAAACAGAATAAAATAAATATTTAAAAGGGCTTTTTTGCTCGTTTTTTCCTCGATATTGATAACGGCAATTGTTAGACGCTTGAAATATTCACAGAATATTAAGTTGTATTATTCAATAATTAAGTAAATAAAAATAAAATTAATATTTAAGGGGTGCTTCCATACAACAAACGTGATTTTTATGGATAATGGTACGGAACCCTTTCGTGCGCGAGTCCCACTCGCATTTGGCCGGTTTTTATATATAATTTATCACAGGATGCAATTAAATTTTAAAAATAATCTAATTTCACTCCTATAATCAAGTCCCAAAATCGAAATTCATTGACTTACGCTTTAAGTCCGTGAATATAATATGTACCTTGTACCCATTAATTTCAACTTTTTGCGTCTTGTAGATTCGGAGAAAATCTGGTGTAAAACACGCACGGACAGACAAACACATGAGTGAACTTATTAGGATGGGTTCCCTTTTTACACTACTGCCCACAAAAAAGGGATGTATCGTTTTCAAGTCTTCTGTATGTTTATGTATCTTTATTCCACGATATCTTCTAAACGGTATGTTAGATTTTAGTGTGCGAGCTATAATTAGAATTTCTTGATCCCGAGAGTGACATAGGGTACATTTTATCCGACTTCTAAAAAAAGAGGAGTAATATTCTTATGCATTCGTTTTTTTATTAAATTTTTAATTTATAGTTATTCATTGGTCGTATGGAACCTAAACAGTTTTAAATCACGATAATTGATTTTACAATGCGTATTATACATACTAATAGTAGAATAAATAGGTGTGTAAGTCAACACCGAGCAGGCGCAGGTATTTGACAAGTTTCGCACGTAAGAGCTTCGCACACACACTTGTCATTGATGATCGGACTTTGGGTGCGATTCTGTCCAAAACACGATATTTATTTATGTGTTTGTTTTCGAGAGGTACTCGTACGAGTGAGTGCAGGCAATCCAGCCAGATATGTTTTTACCCGACTACCCAAAGATTCAAGATTCAAGATATTTATTCAAAATACGTGCAAATTACACTTTTTCTGATGGTCATAAAATAGTAAGTATATACATAATTTTATGTGTAAAAAATCAAGAAATAAACAATCATTAGTTAATAACGTTAAAATCCAATCCGTGATATAAAAAAAAACAAATAATGTCATTAGAACAAGAAAACAATATGACACGAGAAGTTATACATTAAAATTATTGAATTTCATGAACGCCTTTGACAAGCGTAGACCATATCACACGGACAGTCACGAGTATAACGCGAGAGTCAGCCATCGCTCCTCTCAACCGTAATTATTAGAGGGAAAGGAACGACCCTGCTCCCGATGCGCCACCATCCGCACGAACATTTAGTGAGCAATGAGCATGCACCACTCATGTAAAAGGAGGGTAGTCTTTTTCGGGTGTATGCATGTTTGTGGATATCACGACTTCTTTGGCTGAAGACTGTAGCCTCAACGGCTTGATGGATTTTGAAGTGCGAGATGTCGTAAGATTCAAGAACAAATACAGATTCACGGCATAACTGAAAAAAAAGTATTTTGGTAATACATTTTTTTTACTCCATACAAGTGAAAGTTGTTTTTAAGTGAACACCCCATAACGTCCCCACTGCACAAGGTAGTGCGGTTTCACCCTCAAACTCACATGATGGCGCACTGGACCAGACCAGTTTCGACCAGTTTTGCTACCTAGGCACGACCGTGTCGAACAATCTCTCTCTAAACGCAGAGATCGATACCCGTATCGGCAAAGCGGCGACCATGTTCGGGAGGCTCAGTACAAGAGTATGGCACAACAAACATCTTATACTATTAAGACTAAGATGATCGTCTTTCAGGCCTGCATCTTAAGCATACTCTTGTACGGTTCTGAAACCTGGACTTCGTATGCAAAACAAGTGTGTCGACTCAACACTTTCTACATGCGCAGTCTAACTAAGATCTTAGGTATAATATGGAAGGACAGAGTCACCAACGAGGAGGTTTTGAAAAAAGCGCAGCTGCCTAGCCTTATCTCGTTTCTCAAACAGAGACGTCTGCGTTGGTTAGGGCATGTGTTTAGAATGGACCCTGCTCGGTTACGGCCGCTCCAAGTGAGAGTTGTCTTTAACTGCTCCTTAATTGAGGGAGACAAATTAAACAATTATAAAGTACATAAATTTAACTAATGGCAAGTAATGGTTGATTAAAAACGTAAAAATCTATTTTATTATTTCATTCATCATCATGATATCAGCCGAAAATCGTCCACTGCTTGTCAAAGGCCTCCCCCAAGGATTTCCACGACGACCGGTCCTGCGCTGACCGTATCCACCGTTTTCCACGATGTTATGTTTATTTTTTTATAAAAAAATTGAGTGCGTTTGACTACTTACATCTCACCTGATGGTAAGTGACGATGTAGTCGAGGATGGCACACGCAAACTCAAATAATCCTCACCAGGTCGTCGGTCCACCGCGTGGGAGGTCTGCCTACGCTACGCGCGGTTGCCACTCAAGAACTTTACTGTCCTTTTCATTTCATTATATTTGGAAAACTTACTGCTATTATACAAACATGAGAAAAATAATTATAAATAGGAATCAAATTCTCCTTCGTTAACAGTGTTGTTACAGTTAAAAATTCTGAATTGGGTTTTATATGTAACCACTTTAAGGCCTACACCACCGCCAACGACCAACTCTGTAACTATTTTTTACTTCGGTTAAGAATTTTATAATGAAAAAACAAATGGTTTTGTAATTAACAGGATATTAGGAGTGATTTTGATTTCCTCAAATTCTATTTCATCATCATCATATCAGCCGACGGACGTCCACTGCTAGACATAGGCCTCCCCCAAGGATTTCCATGACGACCGGTTCTGCGCTGCTCGCATCCAGCGGCTTCCCGCGACCTTCACCAGGTCATCAGTCCACCGAGTGGAAGGCCTACCTACGCTACGTTTTCCGGTGCGTGGTCGCCACTCGAGAACTTTACTGCCCCAACGGCTATCTGTTCTACGAGCTATGTGCCCCGCCCACTGCCACTTAAGTTTAGCAATTCTGAGCTATATCTAATACACAGAAATAAAGAAAAAAATATCTTAACGCACCCTTTTACAAGCTTCTAAGTAACTAGTATCTCATCTGTGCTTTTAATTACATTCTCCTGTCCCGGTGCACGGTGGCGTCCCGGTGTCTGTAATGCAATCTTGCAAGTTAATATTGATCCACTTCCCGGTTTCCGGTTAAGCTGAAATTTTGCGTGCATATGTATATCGCGTAACAATGCAATATTATAATGACACGGAGCTGATCTGGTACTGGAGCTGGAAGGTAGCCATAGGAACTCCGCAATAAAACGACACAACCCCATCGAGTTTGGGCTCGTTTGATTCGTGTTGACGAGTACTTTTTGAATTTGGAAACATTAGGTTTTTGAGCATTAAAACTCTTATTCCAATTTTAAAGGATTTAAGGTTTTTCTTTAACTTATTTTTTTTAGTTGTATGTAACCATAGAACTGCTTTAATTTTGATAGAAACATTGTGATAATTTCTGAACTTCTTAACAAAATAATATAAAATGACTTGTTGTCTAACTTTTTGGAAATTCTTCCTATTAACAGTACATTTCCAAACCGCTATTGTATTACTCCACAGATAAGAAAAAAATTTGGCTTCTTGTACAACGACATATGTTGCTGTCATTCGTAAATGATTATTCTGTGTATAACTCTTATTTTATTTATCTAATAATAATACCTTTTAGTGAGCAATTCTTGCATATATGTATATATAGTATAATCTGAATCTCGGAAACGGCTCCAACGACTTACTTGAAGAACGGGGATTTTTAGGGGCCAAAAATGACGATTCAAAAATTCAAAAATCGAAGGTCTCATTTCTGGAAAAAGATTATTTTCCGAGATTTTCGCACTGGAGTCGAGCGCGAAATATGCCGCATAGGTAGCGTTTTTTTAAAATGTTTTTAACGGCTTGGGTACAATGTCTCGAGCAAATCACGGTCGCCCATGAATTAAGAACCACAATTTTCGCCATGATTCGTCCACAGCTATTGACGTAACAGCCACGTTGCAGTACGAGCTGATAAGAACTTTCTTTCCAAGCCATTTCGTTCGATGTTTGAAACATCGTGAATCGAGTTGCTAATTTTATAGTCTTAAAATAAAACCAATTCTGGCCATCTCGAAGAATTGTATGTTTGAGGATTCTATTAGCGACCCGCCTGCGGACACTGCGCGCAGTCCAAGGTTTATCGACGTAAACATTGTCAGTCTGGGCTTAGCAAATAATACATGCTTCAATATTTTATGCGTATTTGTATGTTTGTATGTAAATTGGAGGATGTCACAAGGATCTCGTGCGGTGGTCAAAAACACTTGAGTTTTACTCGCGTGATTGCTTTAGATAGGTAAATAATACCTGCTATGCCCGATGTTTCCCTGCGTGATCGAATCAAAAATGAAGAGATTCGTAAGAGAATTTGTATTTCATAAGAAAACCGGACAAGTGCGGGTCGGACTCGCCCACCGAGGGTTCCGTACTTTGTAGGTACATATAATAAATTATAACAATGGAAACTGTTAGGTACTACATACACCAAAATTAATAGGTACCTACATACCTATTTATATATAAAAGGGAAAATAATATTTGTTTTATTCTTCGTTATAAATCGAAACCTTTACATCATAAAAATAATTAAAAATCTGCTTAAGCTTGTGCCAATAAAGGCCTTTCATACGATACCCCACATGACACGTGTAACTCTATTCTAAATTTGGACCGCCACCCGTTCCTTACATAATTGATTACGTACTTTTAATAAAGACTATGTTTTTTATGATTTAATTACAAATTTATAGTTGTCAGGTTTTTCCCTATACTTGTAGTATAAGACGGTATTACTTGCCAAATTTCATAATTCTAGGTCAACGGAAAATACCCTATGAATTTTGTTGCCCTTAAGACCTTCAGAGTGTCGAAATACACGTTTTTTGCGGCATAAACGGCCGTATCTTTTTTTTAACGTTAACCTAGAAGTTTTATTTTTCACAGCTTCACGGGACTGTCGACCGGAGTATATGGTTTTAATTTAAACTCAATTTGTCCACGAGTTCCCGAGATTAAAGGTATTGACAGACGAAAGGACGGACAGACAACAAAGTGATACTATAAGGGTTCCGTTTTTTCCTTTTGAGGTACCCTAAAAATATTTTAATTATCTTGAGCTATGCCAATTCACTAATTCTGTGAGCAACGACACAGTCTAATAAAGATTACTAAGCAACGACAAGACTTACAATGAGATGATTAATCTTCTATCTACTTAATTAAATTAAGCGTTACATATTGATCTCAATCAGAGGTCACCAACCTTTCTTCGAGCTGGCAGACAATAGGTGCCATTCTTGCGTGCGCGGCGTTACGTGTTTATTCCAAGAGCGTCCACTAAGTGTTCCTCGAGAATCACTCTTGAATGCATATCGCCTCTTTAGTTTAATTATCTGCGCTCTCAGATCAAAAAAATATATTCAGATAGAATACTGCGAACTGTCAATTTGAGGCTATATATCTATATACAAATATGCCAAATGCTTAGTATAGACACATCCTGGACACTTCATACAACGGGCCAGAAATGACATTTCAAAAAAACTAATGACGGAACCAACAAAATGGCGGCGAAATCCCATACGTTCGACAACGAAACTGTAACCAATCTGAATCAATGTGGGTGACGAGGGGGTGAGGTCGGAATCTAGGGAGTGTCCATACTGTATGTAAGTACTATAAATATACTTTGGTATAGATATATCGTCAACCTCCCCGCTAACTGTCCTATCTAACAAACTGACCTATCTACACTGATAATAACTACAAGTTCATCTCTTTATTTTGAAAAAGTTCTCTCTAATCGTCATATCAGTCATATTTACCGTTTAGAAGAAAATCGCGTTTTTTGTTATGCCTATCTGCACAAGGAGGCAAAGAATATTCTAACTACCTGTCATATGAACATACTACAGTTAGCGTGATACATTTTATTGTATTCACTTTTAAAAATGTCTGAAGTATGTACATAGGACACATAGATGGAATTTTTGTCTGCAATTTTTACATACTTTTGCGTATGAAACAAAAGATATTTATTCGAATATGAAGCTAATTACCACTACGTACTAACCAAGTTTTTTTTAAAGACTGGCCAGGTAGATACACTACGCTCTCTTTCTCTTATTCGACACCTGCTAAAGTTTCGGTAGAAAAATAAAATGATCTGATGTCCCTCAAGAGACGCTCAGAGAATGTGGCATTTTACACTTCACTTTGGCATTAATTGCAATTGGTGTCGTTTTGCTTGTTCGATTCTTTTTTATTCTTCATTGTTTATTTTATTAGCTAGTTGTTTTTAAAGAATTAAGTTCCTTTATTAGACCTTGCCTACCTCTAATTTAATTATAAAAAATAATTTTAATTCCTACGGGCAATAAATAAGACTGATTGGTTGTACCTACGTTGTAACTCTAAATTAACACGTTCACGGACAATAAGTCGCACCTGTTTGACACAAATAATTTTTATGAAAAATTTGGAGATGCTTTGGCATTTGTTGTAACATATAATCCTTAGGCCTGTATAAATCACAAAACTGCTCTCCAGGTCACTTCTCTCAGGACTGAACAAAATTTAATACATACAGGACTGCCATAGCATACGTGTCACTCCCATCGAATACTGTTTTTTTATGTTTGTGACACAAGTCGTTAGTGTAAAATGTGACAGTTATAGTGAGCTTCTTATATTAAATATGAAGGCACTGTAATATCCCCTTTTCATATTTGCATAAAGAGGTTCTTAGAACTCTTTGCAGTCTAGATGTGAATAAGGCCAGCGATCCTGACGATTATCCAGCCATAGTTCTAAAGAACTGTGCTAGAGTTGTCTCCCATGCTCACACACCTGTATACCGCCTCTCTATCAAAAGCGGTATAAAGTCTTGGAAGCTTGCCAACGTGCAGCCCGTGCCTAAAAAAGGTAGTCGTGTTGACTCATCCAACTATCGAACTATTGCAATCACTTCCATACACTTATGGAGCGTGTATTGAACACTCACCTCTTTTTTTTAATTTTTTAATTCACAACTGGTAAACCCTTGACAACATCTCACCTGGTGGTAAGTGACGATGTTGCTGAAGATGGAAGCGGGCTTACCAAGATTCCCCAACGCAATGGGGAACTGGCTATCTTATTTTCATGCCGGAACACACCAATGATACATTGATATTTGGCGGCAAGAATTAGATAAGATGGTGGTAGCTAGCCAGGCGGGCTTAGAAAATGCCCTACCACCAACCAAACCGAGTCTTACAATTGACCCCGCCTGGAATCGAACCCGCGACCTCCTGTGTAAAGCCAGTGAACTTTTCCTCTGAGCTACGGAGGCGGTTATAAACTATATCTTATCTTAAAATACCTAGAAGACAATGACCTTCTGAGTGATCGCCAGTATGGCTTTCGCCAGTATCGGTCAACGAGAGATCTTCTAGTGTATGCTACGCATGTATGGGGTGAAGTCATAGAGAAGCACTGTGAAGCTCTTGCCGTATCTCTAGATATCTCCAAGCCATTTGATAGGGTCTGGCATGCTAGCCTTATTGGTAAGCTTCCTTCCTACGGAATACCTACTGGTTTGTGCAATTGGATATCTTACATCCTGAAGGAACGGCTCATTCGAGTGTTCGTCGATGGCTGCTCGTCTGACCTAATAGCTAATGATGCCGAGGTACCTCAGGGCTCAGTTCTATCTGCAACTTTGTTTTTCTGCATATTAACAATCTGCTGAAACCCGGTATATTTGAAAATATTTAAAGATATTCGTCTATTGTTCAAGCTAGGGGTTTGATTCTATCTCAGATAAAGAGGTCATAGTTGAGCGCGTGAACCTAACACTCAAGGTAGTCTCTGACTGCGGCGATGCCGATCTTGTTAGGTTTATTGACTCTAAAACGCAAGCGTGTCTCTTCACTGTGAAAAGGAGTAATTTTACCCTAACTCCTACTTTCCGAGATGAATCTATCCAGATCTCCGACTATCTTGAGCTCCTTGGCGTAGATTTAACATCCGATCTGAACCTCGGTAGATACATTGAATCCAAGGCAAAAATGACTGCCAAAAATCTTGGTATCTTCTCGAAGGTGAGACTTTACTTCACACCAGAGCAGCTTCTAATATTATACCAAGCTCAAGTTCGATCATGTATGGAGTACTGCTCTCACTAATGGGACGGATCGGCTCGTTACCAGCTAGATGCCTTGGATTCCGATACCGATGCGCTAGAAGACTCATTTGCGACGAGGAACTTGTATAAAACAGGCTCCAAAGCCTGGAGCATCACCTAAGCCTCAAGTTGCCTGTCTATCGTTGTTCTACAGGATTCATTTCGGAGAGGGTGCCCTGAAGCTTCACGACCTCATATTACATCCTCGTTTGCATCGGCACTTAGGTACCATGAGGTGAGGTGCAGCCAAACGCACTCAAATTTTCAATAAAAGAAAACTGGCTGCGTTAGCATTTGTGTCAGATATAGTACGAAGAAGTTCGAACGCTATAGCATCCGCGTCACAGTATGGCAAAAAAATCGGACGCTGTAGCGTTACCGTCCATGCACTTGTTAAAGCGACGCATTGGAAACCTTGGTCGCAGGGATCTCGAATTTTCTCAGAAATTACGCAACATATGAAAGTGATTTTTTGTTACCTGATTCATCATTTCAATTATTTTATTTTGTCAGTTGCAATTAAACGAATTGTTCACTTTTATAACAAAAAAAATATATCAAAAAACCTCTTTTAAAACCGAGATTTGCATTCTACAGGCAAACCAGACCGATTTAATCCTTCAAATTTTCTTAGCCAATTTGTCTAAACACACACTTCAATATTTCAGTTGGATTTTTTAAAACTAATTGTACTTTTTAATTGAAACGAAAAAACATTGAAAAAATATAAAAGTGTTGTTATTTTTTTACACTTTACACGTAAAGAAAAAGACACAGACAACTGTTCCAATCAATACGTCGCCTACAGTAAAAAACTAATATGTCTTTCATTTAAAAATTCCTCGTTTCAATTAAAAAGTACAGCTATGTTAACTACTACTACAGCTATGTTAACTACTAATTTTATGAGATTCATTTAAAGTTAAGATTTTTTCTTAAGAACAAGGTACTTACTTACTAGTTTCTTTATCTTATCAAAATCACAGTTATATAAATTTTATAAAACTGTTATTGTAATAAGATAAAGAAACTAGTAAGTTATAAATTTTATAAAACTGTGATTGTGATAAGATAAAGAAACTAGTAAGTAAGTTATAAATTTTATAAAACTGTGATTGTGATAAGATAAAGAAACTAGTAAGTAAGTTAAATAAATTTTATAAAACTGTGATTGTGATAAGATAAAGAAACTAGTAAGTAAGTTAAATAAATTTTATAAAACTGTGATTGTGATAAGATAAAGAAACTAGTAAGTAAGTACCTTGTTCTTAAGAAAAAATGTTAACTTTAAATGAATCTCATAAAGTCAGTATAGCTGGGTTGTCAAAATGTTAAAAACATTACTTTTGTAACGTCTTACAAACCTTATGTTAAATAAATGAAAACGATAATATCTGATAGTAAAACTATATTTTTTTTTGTTCACTATTGGTAAACCCCTGACAACATCTCACCTGGTGGTAAGTGACGATGTTGCCGAAGATGGAAGCGGGCTTACTAATCTGATGTTTATTCATATTTTAAACCAAATACTGACGTCCTAATTAACAGAAAATATAAAACAAAGTTCTCACAGAGTGACCTATCTGTTTCAATTGAGTAGAAATAAATAAATATATTATACTTTAAAGCTTTAATTCAACTACTGACTAAAAGGGTAAGCTAAATCCTATAGTAATCAATTCAAGGTTAACTTGAAGTCTAAATGAAGTCAAATTGTAGCGTCAAACCGAAAAACGGTTGTCCTGGAAAAGTATCAATTGCTAGTTAGGACAGTTAGCGGGGAGGGTGAGGATATGGGAGATGCAATTTGTACAACTTCAAATTACTCTGTCTCATCCATTCATTTATTTGTTGTGCTTACCATATGGAGTGAGTTTGTAACATTTTGAAATGTAATAAATTATTATTTGTTTATTTATATTTCACTTTTTGAAACATGTGTGGGTATCCGTGTGTATAAGTGCGAGTCTTTTTCGACGTCTTAGCACATTTCATCTTTGCATATTTTGGAGTGGTTTTGATGTCAATGTGTACGTGTACAATGTACATACAGGTTTGGAGTGGTTTTGATGTCTACGTGTGCGTGTAAAGTGTACGTACGGGTTTGGAGTGGTTTTGATTTCTATGTTTGCACGTACAGTGTACGTACAGGTTTAAGATGGTTTTGATGTCTATGTGTGCGCGTACAGTGTACGGACAGGTTTGGAGTGGTTTTGATTGGCTTCAAATTGAACGTACGTGAGGTTTTATCTGATCTTATTTTTGATCTGAGTCTGCGCTCTGGTCTTTCCCACAATAATGGCGGCGAAATTCTTTGAAAAGGCGCTTCCGCTGTTACAAGTTACGGCACACGTGACATGTTCGTGTACTCATAAGATATTTGTGTACATGACGTAACCAAAAAGTGTAATGATTACTTTTGTAAATCCACAAATTTTTAGCCGCCTCCGTGGCGTAATGGTTAAGTCTAAGACACGAGACAGTTCTAATTTGTCTAAGGGTTAAATCCATTAGCTTCACATCAGGAGGTCGCGGTTTCGATTCCCGGCGGAATCTAACTTGACTCGGTTTGGTTGGTGGAAGGGCATTTTTTGTCGATGGTACTTACCACCAACTTATCTAAGTCTTTCCGCCAAGTATCAATGTTAACAACACTGATGTGTTCCGGCTTGAACTTAGGGAATCTTGGTAAGCTAGCTTCCATCGTTGGCATCGTCTTCACTTAACATCAGGTGACATGACGATTGTGGATAAATAATATTAGAAAAACCTAGGTACAAACTTTTATGTACAAGCTTTTATTTGAAAATAATTTAAATTATTTTGTATTCTTCTCAGTAAAACCTTTCATTTACTACCCATGGGCCCGCGTGGTCGACTAAGGCCTAATCGCCCTGATTCGGGGTAGGCTCGAGCCCCTCGGTGGGGACGTATATGAGCTGTAATGATGACTACCCATATCATAGGGGTGCATAAAACATTAAATAATCCGCCATCTTGGGTGAGCCGCCATGTTGGATTTAGGATGATGTCACACAGTTAACTATACATTGTCATCCAAACTGAACGTGTATATAAAATTTCAGCTCTATCAGTTAAAGATATCTGCTTCAAAATTGAGTTGCAAGATTCCACCCGAACAAACACACATACATTGCAAGTTAAATAAAAGCTAGTAAAAAAAAATTAATTGCGAGATTTATTAGTTTGTTTCTTTTTATAAACACTAAATAATAAATTGTCTTAGTTTGTATGTATATTTTATGAATCTGTGACATCAAATAAATTATCGCAGAATATAAGATAAACTTTCGACTCGATTGAGTTTAGAGGTTAAGGTAAAAGCGGTCACGGAGTGATATAAAATCGATATAATTTGAGGGTCCCTGAAGTCCCTTATCACGAATCCGTTGACAAAATTCAAAAAAGAGGCCGCCATTTTTAACTTTTCAGTTACTGGACCGATTGCTTCCAAAGTCGATATCTTTGGGTACTGAAATCCCTTATCACGAATCCGTTGTCAGAATTGAAATATTGGTCGCCATCCCCCACCACATTTATAATTGTTAGTAAGGAGTAAACTCCAGTCGTGCGTCGGAGCTGATACACACACTTTTTTTAATGTATGGTTTACATTGTGTATTTCTTTGATTGCGACGTAGCTAGGTACCGCAGACGCAACTAGACAAGCCAAACTTCACCTGGACTAGACGCAACAAAACTAATGCGTTCGCGCATTCAAAACACGAAACAATGACAGCACACTATAGGGCCGCGATTGATAGTTCGCTTTCACAGCTCTCTATTTCGAAACCCACTAGTTAGTTAATCGTGTTCTCTAAGTGGTGACATGGAACTATATGGCTAAAATTACACGAACCAACGAACCGTCCTGTTTAGTGCACCATAAAACGACCCAACCATACGGTCGTCACCATAAAACGACCCAACCATACGGTTGTCTACATAAAACGACCCTACCATACGGATGTCACCATAAAACGACCAAACCATACGGTTATCATTATAAAACGATCCAGCCATACGGTTGTCACCATAAACCGACCCAACCATACGGTTGTCATTATAAAACGATCCAGTCATACGGTTGTCACCATAAACCGACCCAACCATACGGTTGTCATTATAAAACGATCCAGTCATACGGTTGTCACCATAAACCGACCCAACCATACGGTTGTCATTATAAAACGACCCAGTCATACGGTTGTCACCATAAACCGACCCAACCATACGGTTGTCATTATAAAACGACCCAGTCATACGGTTGTCACCATAAACCGACCCAACCATACGGTTGTCGTTATAAAACGATCCAGTCATACGGTTGTCACCATAAACCGACCAAACCATACGGTTATCATTATAAAACGATCCAGCCATACGGTTGTCACCATAAACCGACCCAACCATGCGGTTGTCATTATAAAACGATCCAGTCATACGGTTGTCACCATAAACCGACCCAACCATACGGTTGTCATTATAAAACGATCCAGTCATACGGTTGTCACCATAAACCGACCCAACCATACGGTTGTCATTATAAAACGACCCAGTCATACGGTTGTCACCATAAACCGACCCAACCATACGGTTGTCATTATAAAACGATCCAGTCATACGGTTGTCACCATAAACCGACCCAACCATACGGTTGTCATTATAAAACGACCCAGTCATACGGTTGTCACCATAAACCGACCCAACCATACGGTTGTCACCATAATACAACCCAACCAGACGGGTGTTTACATAATACGACGCTATCATACGGATATTATATCACCATAAAACGACCCAACCATACGTTTGTCATTATAAAACTACCCAACTGTACGTTTGTCATCACAAAACGACCGAACGATTGTCACCATGAAACAATAATGGAGCTATGAAAACCGCATTAAAATGTCTAAAGATGTCAATGCTCGTATTTCGTAGCAATATCATCATCATATCAGCCGAAGAACGTCCAATGCTTGACATAGGCCTCCCCCAAGGATTTCCTCGACGACCGGTTATGCGCTGCCCGCATCCAGCGGCTGCCCGCGACCATCACCAGGTCATCAGTCCACCGTGTGGGAGGCCTACCTATGCTACGTTTTCCAGTGCGCGGTCGCCACTCGAGAACTTTACTTCTACGGCCATCTGTACTACGAGCTATGTGTCCCACCCACTGCCACTAAGTTTAGCAATTCTGAGAGCTATGTCGGTTACTTTGGTTATCCTACGGATTTCCTCGTTTCTGATTCGATCACACAGAGAAAATCCGTTGCAATATAATGCTACCACAAAAATTTCGTTTTAAGAGAACGCCTCAATCACCATGTCATACTTTTTTGTTCGCGTTACGTAATAACGTGATTCACGTTCGTTTTGAAATCAAATAAAAACATTTATCTTTTTTTGTATTTCTCATGTATGTACTTATTCAAAAAGAGTTATTGAAGGGTCTATTCACAAAATCGTTTAGCATAAAATCTTCAAATTACTACTCCTTAAAAATGGATGGGCCGATTCTAACGAAACTTTATACTCATGAGCGAGTCTTGAAATCCCAGTTTGTGAATAGATTACATTTTTAAAATAAGTACTTTATTTTTAAAAAGACCGTGCACCGGAAAACGTAGCGTAGGCAGGCCTCCCACGCGGTGGACCGACGACCTGGTGAAGATCGCGAAAGGGTTGATAGATGCGGGCAGAATAGGAGCGGTCGTCGTGGAAATCCTTGGGGGAGGCCTTTGTCCAGCAGTGAATGATTTTCGGCTGATATGATGATGATGAACGTATTTTAAGATAACTGTGATATTTAGTGACGACACTATTTTTAAACGTAATATTTTTATAAACTAGAATTATTGACTTTCTTATGTGTAAAAAGTTTCATTAGAATTGACCTATCCATTTTATTCAAGTAGTAATTCAAAGCTAGTATGTGAAACGATTTGATGAATACCCTCTTAAAGGGAATGCAATAATTATCAGTCTCTTTGGTCATAATATATTAGCGCGGTATCTAGTGCTGTAGTTATTATTCTAAGGACTTCATCACCTCTTTAGGGTTCCGTGCCCAAGGGCAAAAACGGGACCCTATTACTAAGATTTCGCTGTCCGTCCGTCTGTCTGTCCGTCTGTCACCAGGCTGTATTTCATGAACCGTGATAGCTAGATAGTTCTGACTCGCACTTGGCCTGTTTTTTTATTATATTTCGCGTCGCAATTGTCTACCCATATGCTCTAGATTTATTGTCCGTGTGTAGTTAGCGTGTACTTGAACTAAAAAATATTATTTTAAAACTACTACTAGTTTTAAAGTAATATTTTTTAATCTTTGGTAAAAGCTTTGGTTATAGTTGGGTTTAACTGCTTGAACCTTACACGTTAACAGCCCAGCGTACCGTATGAGGTAAACGGGTTCCGCCGGGTTCGTGTACCCTATGAGACACACAAGCCCTGTTACTCTACGGTCTCACCGATATGGAAATGGACATTTGGCATGTTTCGAAATGCTTGTATGGGGACTGTTAACGTGTTAGTGTCGGATAGGCTCAGTGTGAACGCTCCTAAGCGTATACATAGTATATTTTAGCCGTACGACCACCGGGTTGTACTATAGTCTGTCGTCTGTGGTAGCCTTAGTACACGAGTCCAACCCGCACTTAGCGAATTTATTTTTATTATTTAATTAGCTGTCCCGGCGAACTCCATACCGCTTCACACAACACTACACTACAGTACACTTCACTACACTACCGCTACCGTTACACTACCACTACACTACCAATACCACTACCACTACCACTACACTACCACTACACTACCACTACCATTACCACTACCACTACTACTACCACTACCACTACTACTACCACTACTACTACCACTACACTACTACTACTATACCACTACCACTACCATAACTACTACCACTACTACTACCACTACACTACAATTACTATACCACAATTACTATACCACTAGCACTACTATTACCACTACCACTACACTACCACTACCACTGCTACTACTACCACTACACTACTACTACCACTACCACTACCATTACAACTACCACTACCACTACTACTACCACTACACTACCATTAACACTACACTACACCACCACTACCACTACACTACCATTACAACTACCACTACCACCACTACTACCACTACACTACCACTACCATTACCACTACACTACACTACCACTACAACTACACTCTACCACTACACTACCACTATACTACCACTACCACTTCCACTACTATTACCACTACCACTATCACTACCACCACTACTACTACCACTACACTACCACTACTACTACCTCTACCACTACCACTATTACTACACTACCACTTGTAACGTAATCTTTTTGGACATTCGTTACAAAATTAATACCTTTTTGGTGTTCAGATTCTTTTTCATGCGAAATTTAAAAAAAGGCGTTTTCTGGCAGAAGTATTGATTGACAGAAAAAAAATGGAAAAAGATGAATGTTGGTCACCGAACGAGGATATTTTTTTGGTTTTGTGTGTTTATACCTGAAATTCTAATATGTATCGACTTGTACAGCCCCAGTTAAAGTTATACGAAGGAACCCTTGCTGTTTTTTTCAAGGTACGAGTTTCCCACTTTCTTTCTGATTTTTCCTTGGCGAATGGCGCTATACTAAATCCGATTTCTCTCATATTTCTAGGCTTTTTTGGCATACACCTTAACATATCCAGTGGGGAGGGATTTATTATCCGGCAAAGGTTGTCCAAGCCATAAAAATCCACCACCATTGCGTCAACGGCAAGGCGGATGTACCATCGGTCGGGGCGTAAGCGGTAGTCCATCTTCCCGTCTGCGCTTAAGGGAAGTACACGCCTTTTGTTTCCTAATTTTCCTATTTCCCGGACCAGACTTCTTCGGCATATAATGAACTTTATAACAACTATGTGTTAGTTTATAAGTAATTCTAGGTAGTTTCACTAAAATTACTGGTAAAAATCTATACGTATAGATCGCCATTACCACTTTTGGTAAAATTTCTTAATTCGACTAAAGGTGTAGTCACACGTGTTAATTTTTGTATTCAACTTTAGTCATAGTTTTAGCACCACTATTTAAATTAAAATTTAATTCAAATTTTATATTATTATGTATATGCAGGAATAATAAAGAGGTGACTAACATATTTTTTTAAAGCTATACAAAATTTTAAAATTTTAAATTATATTTTTACTTATTACCACAAAACTTCTTTTTGTATTTTCAACATTGGCCATTCAACCCCCTAAATTCTACGTATTTTGTAACGAAATTTTGAAGGGTATTTAACCCGACTTTCAACCAATTTATGTTACACACTACATTACCACTACCATTACACTACCACTACTACTACCACTACTACTACCACTACACTACCACTACTACTACCACTACTATACCACTACCAATACCACTACCACTACACTACCACTACCATTACCACTACCACTACACGTTTATAAACTTAACATCACTTAAAGATTCAGATCAACACGTTTTAGAGAATGAGCTGGACGTAATTGATTGGGATTGTATTGCTACACTGCCTTGTGTAATTGAAATGGTATCTGCATTTAGTGATAAAATTATAGACTTGGTCGATAGAGTGGCACCTGAAAAGTCGATATTGATTCGAAAGTAGCAGCTTCCATGGTTCACCAGTAATATCCGTCATATGATGTACATCCGGGACCAAGCTCACAGTAAGTATCGCAGATCTAAACTTGATACCAATAAAGAACAATACAAAAACTTGAAACGTTTAGTCAATTCCAGCGTCTACGCGGAAAAAATTGCATACTATGACCAGAATAACAATAGTAACATAACAATAGTTAAAGGAATAACGGAGCAACTTAAAATCCACAGTTCTTCCTGATTTTAAGGGTGCCTCAAGCCTTACTGACTCATTTAATGACCCCGATAGTGTAAACAAACACTTTCTTAATGTTCCTGGCAGCACCTCCCTTCCTCTATCACAACTAACATATTTCGAATTTAACAAACATG